>CM048827.1:3294222-3367418 GCA_026586065.1 Dioscorea zingiberensis | reverse complement strand
ATTGTGGAGGCATGTATCCTGAATCCACATTTGGAGTAGCATTGCACAATTACTCTTCTATTGTCATTCTTCACAAACCTTATTTCAAATCTGTGTTTTATATTGTGACTCCTAACTGCATTCTTGAAGTCCTCTCTGTTTCTAAATAACATCCCAACCTTCAATGAAGGATCATTCATGTCCCTTTCATTGTCAAATTCTGAAAGCCTCATCCTTCTAGGTCTTTCAGCAGCATCACTTCCAGAGTCACTCCCACTATGTAACTCATCAGAAGGAGCTAAATCTGAATCATCACCACCAGAGTCACCTATCAAGGCATTATCTGGAACATAAGAAGGAATGGGTTGAGAGTTTCCTCCAGCATTACAGGTCCTTTCAACATCTGCATGACCTTGTTCAATATTCCTCTGAAGATCTTCATCCCCATCAACTAATTCATTATCAGAGTCATGAAAATCAGGCAATTCAACATCTGCTGCACTTATCCCATGGGATTGTGCACCCATATTTTCCCCCTGCTCCCCCACAACTCATCCACATTTCCCCATGCTCCCCTGCTCCCCACTCCCCCCTGCTCCCCCTGCTCCTCCTGCTCCTCCTGCTCCTCTTGCTCCGGCATAATTGTCTGCTTAGAAATATATTCCCCCTGCTCAGACATTCTCTGATTAGTAATATCAGCAATATCAGAAACAATAGCAGCTATACTAGCATCAATATCATCTGAATTGTCCCCATGCTCCCCCTGCTCAGAAATATTTCCCCTTTACTTGCCATGCTCAGAAACAATACATTGATCATCCAAATTAACCAAATTGCCCCCCTGTTCCTGCACAATTGTTTGCTCAACCATATTTCCCCCCTGCTCAGCCAACATTGTCTCATTGGTACTCTTTCTCTTAGCCTCATCTTTGACCCCATTTTTTTCTTCAATTTCTTCTATCACAACAGAAGACTTTGGCATTTTTTATTTTGATTTTACCAATGAGAATTCTTTTTCAAGAACAGGAAATGTCAAGTGCTAAGCATATACATTTATCTCACCATGGTAGGATCCATAAACACACATATCTAACACTCTTGTATCACTGTCTAATGGCTTAAGTCCACCATAAAATTCTTGAAGCAACCTTCCACTTATCTTTGAATAAGTCCCTCAACTCCAAGTTCTTGCAATTTCATGTCTAGAACTATCAATGACATGGTATCATACTCAACCTCCATAACCTCTACTTCTCCAAAAAATAACCCCAATCCCCATATCTCCATTATAGTGCAATTTCGTATAAATGGATTATTGGGGTCCTCCTCATACTACTGTGATAGTAGAAATTAAAAATTAGGGAAGTATTACATAATTAAACCCTAAGCATGAGCAAAATCCAAATCTTTAGCCGTAAGCAATTTACCCAATTAAACCTACATAATAACTCCCTAAACATCACCAAACAACAAACTTAAATTGGTTGGTTGATTAGACCTCGAGTCCCTCAACTTTGGGAATAACCCAAAATTGTGGGACCAAAGGGGAACCGAGGGCCCAAAATAACAAGACCTTTGGCATTTTCCCCTTGTTAACGAGCATTGCTCCATCTTCTTCTTAATCTTCTGGCTTGAAACCCCACACTAGAGGGAGGAAAATACTGAGAGGTAATACAATGGGCAAACCAAGCGGCGAGGTAAGGCAGTTGAACCAAACGTCGGGAAGTGAAGCGTGACACAAGAAGACGAAAGCACTGTGAGGCTTACGTCGCCCACGAGGTCACAGGTGCAATGCGCCGCTAGTTTTGGACGCTGAACAGACAAGGCGCTGGCTCGAGGAGAGCTTTCATGAAAGAAAAACCATGCCTAATTCCAAAGAAAGAGGTTTACGAAGTGGGCATGGGGGACCAAACATGAAATTTAGTAAAGTCGAGGGACCTTCCAAGTGAAAAACAACAACTTTCGGACGAAAAGTTCATTATTTGCGCCACGAAGCGATCACTCATGGCATACCGAATGAATGCAGCGATGGTGACAGCCATTATCAAAGCATGTATAAATCAAGAATCATTTACTGGACGCATTTTGTTATTTTTGAAAGTCGGACGCATTTTGTTTCAAGCAAAATAAAAGTCAAGGGACGAAACAAATTTCAAACGAAAGTCGAGGATGATTTAAGTAATTAACCCCATTTTCCTCAAGTTAGGAATCCTTGTGCAAAAAAATTTTATAATTCTTTTAAAATTTGCTTTTTTTTCGTTGAAGTTCCCTCAAAGATTTTTTTATAATTCTTTATGATCCTAGTCACCAGGAACACTACATATTAGGCAGCGCCCCATGGCCAATTTGGCAATTAAAGTGGACTTGGTAAGGCAGCAAATGACCTTGGCAATCTTTTATTTTAGATATAATCCAATGACGCAAAAGTATAGGCAAGGGCGCCTAAATTCTCTAGTTCTAAAAAGTTTAAATTCCTATATAGGTCAAAACAAATAATTTATAAAAACCCTTTAAAATTCTTGAATCCCATAATCTATAAATATCATATATCTAAAAGTTGAAAATAAAAATCAAGTAATAATAATCCATTTCTCCTTTTTCTCTATCTCGCCCTTTGGTCGTCACCGAGAAGGAAAAAAAATAAAACGTGGCTAGGGTTTTCACTTCCAATAGTTCAATTTATAAAATTATAATAATGAGCAATTTATAAAAATTTTCTTTAAATATTGTAAATTATATAAAAACTCTGATTAAAAGGTTTTAAAAATTCATGGTCTTAAGGCACCCTGTGTTGGATTTAAATTACACCATTATTTTACTCTTGGACTCCATACTCCACTTCCATCCACTCTTCTTTAGTCAGGTCTAGGTTAATCATTGATCAATACCCAATACATCCGCTCATTTGTGAGGATTAAGATATATCTTTAAAAAATATCTTTTTCATAAACAAAGCACTTAAAGAATTAAAAATCTTTTTCAAAAATCAATTATACACTTTTCATAAATTATGAGTGGAAAAAGAGTCACGTGACATGTTTTTGTAGAAAATATTTTGACGTTTAAAAATTTTGGACAATTAAACCGTCCAAAGTGATAAAAAATTAGTTAGGGAAATATTTTTTATAGAAAAAAAAGATAAATTATCTTAAAGTCCTCAAGCATCTGTGTCAACACACACACAACCACGCCCAAAAATTATAAATAAAAACCTCCCAAGAACCCCTAAGTAAATAGTTCACTACAATAATCTCAGTCTAAGAAAATGAATAATGAATTCATCTAAAAAACAATCAAACACTATTAATATTATTTTTTTCTTTAGTCAGCTCTCTATGTTCAAAGTTGAGCAAGTTGAATTTTCAAATATAATAAAATATAAATAAAATCTTCGAAATCGATATTTCGTTCAACTATAATATGATTTTCATCTTAGTCCACCCATTTAGATTTGAGGGTGATTTTTTTCATACGAAGAATATGCAGTTTCTTCTCTCTTTTTCATATGTAAAACATTTCTTTTAGTAATGTAAGCACTTCCTAAAAAAAACTCAAATGTATGATAAAAAAAAAGAGTATTTAATTTTCCTTCTTTTTTTAAAAATAATATTATTCTTATATCTGTTTTTTCTTAAGGATGAAAATGTTCTTATAGGTGCTTTACACGATGACCTCATATAAACTACTGGATAACTTTCTCTATAAAATTAAAACATTTACAAAATGAAATAATTAGAAAAACTTAAAAGCTCTCTTTTTTTATATCAAAAAATCAATCCAAATTTCGCTACAGCTACATTCTTTAATGCTAGTGTATATATAAACAAATGCAAATCCATAGCATTAGATCCAAGTAAACATATAAAGTTAGGCTCTGTTCACTGAAAGTGGAAATTCAAGTTGACTTTCCAAATATATAATAAAATATACATGTAAGATGCTCTCTCCTTTTCTTAATTAAACAATGCAAAATGCACAAATAGTGTGATGGTTTTGTTGAAATGCGTGGTCAAATAATTAAGAGTAATCCTCAAAAGTCTCGATGAAATGAGTGGGATCCAGCTCATTCTTCTCTATTAACATGGAGTATGTGGTATAGCAAAGGAATCTGCGATCCTATAAACAACGTATTTTTTTAATATTATTCTGTGATATCTTTTTTCTCTATACTCATTTTACTTGAATGTAGGTTTGAATTGTCAACCCACGTACCGAAATTTGGCAGGTGGTGAGTAAGTCTAATCAAGCATAATCAAATTTACATAAACCCACACACCAAGGATAGAAGGTGAGAGTAGGGACACTTCACTCTGACGATCCACCAACCGATCAAGCGAAGATCAAATGAAGGGACGTAGTGACACCATCTTAATTAAACGACGCTAAAATTAATAATTTGTATTCTTTCATTGAGTTTTGTGTCATATAATCTATTTTATTATTATTTATTATAAATAAAATATGATTTAACTAGGGAGTCAAGATGACTTTTGGGAAACCCATTTGGAAATGACTAGTATTACTCAATAATTAATGGTTCTTGACCCTCATGAATGGACATTTATTGGTGTTGTCATAATTTTTGAATTCAACGCTTGCTTGATGAAAAAGATTCTCTTAAAGAATAATTTTTTAATCCCTCAACTTTTAAAAAAGTATCGTTTTAGTCTCTATCTTTTTTTTTAAACATTTTGATCCTCTATTTTATAAAACGGTGACTTATTAGTCCGTATTGCATGCATGTGAGTTCACTTATGCCATTTAAGATGATTAACGTGCCATGTAGTGTTATGTCATGTCCACGCCCACCATTAAGACACACCACGTGATTTTAAAACATTAAACCATTAGAAAAATAAAAAAAATATTAAATAAACCCTCAAATTCGGATCATAACTGATTAAGATCCAATTCGAGTCCATCTATCCTCTTCATCCCTTCCATGTATGCTGCTCTAATAGCCTCAGCGTGGACATCAAAATAATGCCACATGACAAACACGCTACCATCCGAAACTGGTGATAAGTTGAACGCCAAGATTTATCTTTGAACTAATAAAGTCCAACTTTATAAAATAGAGGGGACAAAAAGTTTCACAAAAAAGATAAGAGACTAAAAGGATATATTCCAAAAATAGAGGGACTAAAAAGGGAATTATTCCTTCTCTCAACTTATCACAAAATAAATTAATGTATATATAAAAGTGATTTTATATATACATTGCATATATAATGTATATATAAAAGGTGAAAAAAAGACGTACATATCACTTATTGCATATATTTGTCTTGTCAACTGTATCTCCGTGAAGATCTTATTTTTCATAGTATATCTTATTATTATTATTATTGTTATTATTGCAGAGGGTGTACATGTTAAAAAATGTTTTTAAAAAATAGATTTCTTCCATTTTACGAAGCATCTTTGACATTGTATTCAGCAACAAACAACTAATATATAATTCCTGTGAAGCAACTTTGAATTCTTGGTTCTTACAAGTACAGAGGAGGCGAGTGAACAGCAGAGTTGTGTACATTGAGAGATGGCTGAGGTGGTGAGGAGCAGTGAGAGTTGGGCGAGGTCCTTGCCGTCGGAGAACGTTCAAGCTCTTGCACAAGAGTTGGGCGACACATGCATGGACATACCTCAAATGTATATAAGGCCGGAGTTGGACGTGGGAGTGAAGGCCATTTGCGATGATGATGATGATGATGATGATAAAGGTGGCAGTGATGATAAGGTGCCAATCATTGATATGAATAGATTACTTGATCCTAACTTCTCTTTGGAGGAGTCTGCTAAGCTTCACTCTGCTTGCATGAATTGGGGTTTCTTCCAGGTATTTAAGTAATCTGTGCATCTAGCTACTTAAATGATGATGTTTTATTTATTTAAGGTGTTGTGGTTGATGTATATGATGATGTTGTTGCATGGTTATATGTAGGTGGTGAACCATGGAGTATGTGATGAAGTGATAGAAAAAATAAAGGTTGATTTGGAGGAGTTTTTCAAGCTCCCTTTGAAGGAGAAAGAGGTTTTTGCACCACTGCCAGGTGGTCTCCAAGGATATGGCCATAAACTTGTTCTTAATGAAGAGAAACTAGAGTGGCAAGACATGATGTTCCTCATCACACAACCACCTCATTCCAGAAACTTCACATTTTGGCCTACTTCTCCTCCAACTTTCAGGTCTCTGTCTCTCTCTCTCTCTCTCTCCTTATTATGGTAACTTGGTAAGTATATATAGTCGATCTCTAATTTTCACTTGATATATATATATATATATATATATATATATTCTCATATTGGTATGCAGGTCTACACTAGACAAATACTCAACAGAGCTTAAATCAGTTTCAAGATGTTTGTTTGATGCCATTGCTAAGAACTTGGGTCTAAATCCAGAAGTACTTTGTGGGATATTTAAAGATCATCAGAGTATGAGGATGAACTACTATCCACCATGTCCCAAAGCAAACCAAGTGTTGGGCATCAACCCACACACTGATGCTGGTGGCCTAACTTTTCTCCCTCCAGTGAAAGATGTTCAAGGTCTGCAAATCAAGAGAATAGGAAAATGGCTTCCAGTTGAACCAATTTGAGCATGCTCTCTAGTGGTCAACATTGGTGATGCCCCTTTGAGGTAAAAAAATTTCATATCAACATTAGTTTATAAAGGTCTTTTCAAATTGGCTTTGTTTTTGCAAAAAAGTGCTTTTAGGCAGTGATCAAGCTCTTTTTGAACCTCTCTTGCCAACGAGTCCTGGGCTATATATATAATGATATATAAAACAATACTATATATTCATGAGCCATTCGTGCTCATCTCGAATTTCAAGATTTCTAGTTGAGTTCGAACTGAGTCTTACTCGAAATTACATATATAATAATAGTAAAATATTATATATTTTATACGATTTGTTACAGTAGAAATTTTATTTTATTACTATTTGATATAATTAAAAAAATTTATATATATGTAATCATTTACTTTAGAAATTTATGTTTAAATTTTTTTTATAAAATATAAATTTTATTTTTTGAAAATATTGTATAATTTATATATACTTTATTACGTAGAAGTGTATTAAAAAAAATTAAATTATAAATGAATATTTAAATTTTGAAATAAATTTGTTTTAGGTTTTGAAATCAAAATTGAGCCAAGCTTAACAGACCTATTCATGCTAGTTTGGGCTCGATCTTAAGCTAGTTAATTTTGAACCGAGCTCGACTTGGGCTTAACCCAATCAAGCTCGGCCTGTCCTAGATATATGATCAAACTGTATAAATTTAATTAAATTAACAAAGCAAACATCAAATAGAACAAGACCTAAGTTTCGCACAATAAAATTAGAAAAATATTAGAAGGATGAAGTTTAAAAAAAAAAAAAAAAAAACAATCATCCACATAGACCTTAATGTGTGTGTATATTTTGGATAAACGGGAGAATCATAGTTCTTATATGAAGTTACAAACAATGCCTCATCTAGTTAGGTCGCAAGTCAATCAACCTCTGCTGTAAATTCTACTGCATAACAGTAGCATGTTAGGACTTACAACTTATATTTATGATGGGTTATATTATGGCATGGTCTGAAGTAAGTGATTAAAAATATTCTATAAACCTATTTTTTCTAAATTCTAAATATGAATCGCACTTCTCACCCGTTTAATTTTTAAATTAAATAAAAATTGTATCTAATACTTTATAACATTTGATAGGATTTTGGACAAATGGGGCGTACGCAAGTGTAGAGCACAGAGTGATGGTGAACAACAAGAAAGAGAGGCTATCTATTGCTGCGTATCATAGCCCTAGCTTTTGATAAAATAATTGGCCTCTCTCCCAGAGCTTGTGCAAGGATCTGGTAAAGAGTACTACAAGACAATGAAGTATGAGAAGTACTTGGAGTTCCAGTTCTTGAGCCAAAGTGGGAAGTAAAGAACCATATGGAATTCATGAAGTTGAATAAGTAAGGCATCTTATTGCATTCACTTATGTCGATGGTTAATTTGTTCTATTTCCCTTCAGTATTCTGTTAAATAATCAGAAATTATAAGAAGGTTGGTATTATTTAGTATGATGATATCTTTGTTTGCTTGTTTATAAGCCCACTCAGGGCATATAATAAAAACCCACACACATTCATATTGTGCCTTCCAAAACTTTTCCTTTCCATCGTATTTTAAGTTCTATTCACTACAAGAAAATAAACATTTCACAGTGGTTTTAAAGGCATTTAGCCAATGGTTTTGAACTGCCGCAAAAATCATTTCCGCGGTGGTTTACAAATAAATCGTCACTTAATAATCGCATCACAAGCATTTAGAGACGCATTTTGAGTTGTTTTTGATGCAGTTTACGCTTTTGAATCGCCAGCCAAATGTTTTTAATTTTTTTTTATTTTAAAAAATTCCCTATGGCTATGGCGATAAATCCACCGTGAGATAATCGGAAACTGATTTTTTTTTTAATAAATACTTGTATGTTTTTTAAGAATAATCCAAATATTTACCATTGAATTCCTTCCATTTTAAATATGAAAATAAAAAAAATGTATTGATAATTCAAAATAATTAAAACAAAATTATATTTACAAATTTAACTGATCATATAAAAGAAATTGTACAATTGTTCTCAAATACAAAAATTCAGCAAAAAATTATTTATAAAAATTGCTTCCAAACATTCAACAACACCTTCTAGATGTACAGAAATTATAAAAATACCCTCCGTATTGTACCATACCCTGTTTGTCCTTGCTTACACAGCAAATATGAGTCACATATACCAACAAATATAGATATTACCTTAATGATAAATAACAACAAATATAAATCTCAAAGTGGCACGTATCTCAATGCGGATGAAGAAACATGTATCTTAAGGCGGGTGATGAAATACAGATATCAAAGTGGCATGCATCTTGATGCGACGATAAAATACACATCTTGACACAGCCGATGAAATATAAATTCCAAAGTGGCGCAAATCTGGAGGCAATAGTGGAGTATTCATCCTGAGGCGCCTAATGGAATATAAATCTTGAAGCGATATGAATCTCGAAGTGGCGATAGAATACGCATCTGAGGTAGCCAATGAAATACAAATCTGGAGATGACATAAATCTTGAAGTGGGGATGGAGCACTCATCTTGAGACGATCAATAAAATATAAACCCTAAAGTGGTGCAAAACTCAAAGCAGTGATGAAACATGCATATTGAAATAGCCGATGAAACACAAATTCCAAAGTGGCGAAGCATACATCCTAAGGCGGAAGGCAGCGTCATTTATATAAATAAATAAATAAATAACATATATATACATATATATGATGATGTTTATATATATCTAATAAATTATTATGTTCTACAATGTATGAATTATCAAATCATTTTTATTATTTGCCTTTACTTATACTTGAGCACTTAATCGAAGGTTCCCGAAACCACTTTCGTGGTAATTAATTATAGAGGCTTGCCTCTATTAGGAATGGAAGAACCCACGAAATAAATAAAATAATTATTTGTGATTCGATTTATTGCCTGGTGTCTCTTCAAAGACATGATGCCAGGTGGTTATTTTCGATCCCACAAAAACTAGTCCACAAGCCGGACTAAATATCTTGAAACTCTAAAATCTCACTATTTCAGAAATTTATCCAAAAGTAAAAAAATCTTAAATTATTCAAATTTGAAATTAAAAAAACCAAATAACCAACCAAAAATCTAGACCAAATTAGAACCAAATCATGCTCTAATTCCACATAAGATTTATTACCAAAAATAGTAAAAAATATCTAAACAAAGGATCCAAAGATTGGGGAAACACTGGAAATTGAGGTTTCAAATGACATCCACCAAGCATAGTTTGGTACAAAACGAGCTTTCCAAATTAGGGTCATATGCATAATTTTGACACCCGTAGCCAAAGTTATGATCAAACGACTGAAACACATTATCTGACTCGGATCCTCCTACATCATTCTTCAATCTTCCTATGTATCTCTCATTATAAAGATGAGTTTCTCATCCTTTGCATTATTTTATTGATCATACATCATATTCATCATCTTGAATTTATGACGCCAATGATGCTAAGCAAAAACCTTGGATTTTTCTTGTTTTTCTTGTCGCTCTTTCTCGAGAGTTACACGATCGTAATCGCCTTGCGCCTCTCTATAAACTCCTGAACACTTATTTCGCCTTGTTTTCTCCTGCACACATCTGTTATTGACTCCAAAGATGAAAAATTAGTCGTTAAGAACCTTGGAAATCATATAAGCGCTAAAAAATCATCAAAGAATAGAGGTCACCACTAATGTATGCCTACTATAAACCTAAGAGTGAAACTAATTATGAAATCTAACTAAAAACTAACTATACTTGGGTTGCCTCCCAAGAAGCTCTTGTTTTACGTCACAAGCTTAACCTACTTGTAATACTCACGAAGGTTCGAATGAGTAGAACCTTTCAAAGATTAGGGCCGGAGGTACACCACCCGCCACCGCATACTAAATACAAAATAAATTCACACTCACTTGATTAGCTCTTGAGTGGGCCTAATAGTGAAGTCACGTGTAAGGGGGTTCGCTCCTTTTCGTGATTTCCACCTCTTCCATTGCTTGTTCCTCTTCCTTATGGAGGGACTTGATCTTGCTTGCTCAGCCTTCCTCCTCCGTGTAGTCCTCCCAATGTGGTACTTCATTCTCTAAAAAAATCCTCTAATTAATCTTTCAGCAGCTTCATCCCCGCATCTAAATCGTAAATACAATCATCAACGTGATCAACATAGTATCAAGAATCATCAAATTCAATGGGGTGTCGATGGCCGCTTGGAGTTTAAACTTGACTTCATCCCCTCCAACCATAAGAACCATCTGACCGTCCTTGATGTCAAATAGTACTTGAGTGGTATTCAAGAATGCCCTCCCTAGGAGGAGAGTCACTTCCACTTGATTGTCCAAGTTCAAGATGATGAAGTCTTCTAGGAAGATAAACTTGTCCACCTTGACTAGTACATCCTCAATGATCCCCCATGGGTGGCGAATAGATCTATGAGCCCGATCTGAAGCATTACCTTGGTCGACTTTGGCTGTCCAAGCCCTAACTTTTTTAGTATCTTGTATGCCATGAGGTTGATACTTGCTCCAATATCGGCTAATGCCTTCTCGCTCACCAATCCTCTAATAGTATAGTGAAACTCCCTAGATCTTTCTCCTTCCTTGGTAGTCTCACGGTGAGAATGACTAAGCACTCTTCACTTAGTATCGTTGTTGTAAAATCCACTAATTTGGGAATTGAATTTTCAAATATTTTATAAAATAAGTTCTTA
Organism: Dioscorea zingiberensis; assembly: GCA_026586065.1. Taxonomy (NCBI): domain Eukaryota; kingdom Viridiplantae; phylum Streptophyta; class Magnoliopsida; order Dioscoreales; family Dioscoreaceae; genus Dioscorea; species Dioscorea zingiberensis. The sequence continues at coordinate 3,356,098 of CM048827.1, read as the reverse complement.
TTTTAGTTAGTCCCTTAAGCCTGAAAGATGGAAGATTAAAAATCTTAAAAAAGGGAATTAAATTAATCATGGTTCTAATTAGGATTAATTGGGGATTTTAGGACCTCCTGGTAAACTCTAAAAGTATTGAGGACCTAAGAGAAATTGTCCCCCTCACAGGGAATGGACTAAATTATAACCTAAGAAAGTTTGGGGACCTCTGGGTAATTGTCCAAATAAAAAACCCTTACTGAAGAGGGTTAACAGTCGAGATTAAAAGATCTCGGATTAGGGTAGATCGCGAAGAGTTATAACGGCATCCGTGAGGCCAGGTGGCAAGACGAGATTTGATCCATCTGATCGTGTGCCGGATCCGAAGCACCGAGAGAGGAGACAATGAGAGTGACCTCCCGGTGCGGGTGAACGAGGGCTGTTCATCTCAAGATAGTCACAAGCTCGAGACAGTATGGTTGGATCTGGCCATTGATCACGATGTGACATGGACCATTCATCCAACTGAGTGGTAGATCCGAGGCATCAGGATAAGTTCCTGACCCTGGGATGTGATCCGACGACTGCCGCCGTTTATCTAAGAATACTAATCGCGAGGCACCACCATCCCCATCTCTGAAACTGCCGGTGAACGCCACCGCGTGGCTCGCCGTCTCCTTCTACCGATTACGCCATGCTGGGAGATCGCCGCCGTTGGGAACTGCTCCACGATGCGCGCCCATCTCTTCTGGCTTTACCTCGCCTATAAAGAGAGCGACCTTACCGCCGTAAGCTAGAACCGCTGAAAGTGGAGGTGAGTACCGGATCAAGGTTGCCGTGGGGAGATCAGAGAAGGAAGGAGCCACTTCGGGGAACCTTCGCCGCTGCTAAACGCCACAGGGAGGTCGGAATTGAAGGTACCTTTCTTTTCTTGGTGAAAATCTAGATGTTTTGCATGTAATCTAGCATAGTTCGAGCTTGCCGGAGAAGGGGTCTCAGCCGAGGGTTATGGGGCTTCAAGGAGAAGGAAAAAGGGGTCGCCGGCGTGCGCAAGGGACTGCCATAGCCGAGAGGGAGCTCGGCGCAAGGAGAACATGCAGTGAGGCCCTCAGCCAAGGTAGAGTAGCGGCACAAGACTGACGCATCTTCTCCGCTGCCAAGTTCAAAGGAGAGAAGAAGAGGATAATTTATTAAGAAAATAATTAATTAACTAATTAAATTAATTAACAGATTAATTGTAACACCCTTATCCTTTTAGGACCCAAAGGGTTAAACATTGATCTACCAAAGTTTAGGGAATGAACCCTAAACCTAAGGTCAGAATTTAATGCTATTTAACCGGGAAAAATAACAACAAGCTTTAAAGGTAATATACAAACTAAATAACTTAAAACACCAACTCAATCTGAATTATTACAAAGCCAAATAAACATTGTTTTAAACGTAATGTCTCACAACACTCGAAATCAAATTAACAAAACTAGACACGGAGTCAGAGCCAGCTACGGAGCATCATCATTTACTCGTGGTCAGACGACCTCGTAGGAAGAACTCCCCACCAACGCCCCGCGAAAAGAGATCAAAAAGTGGGGTGGTGAGAGCATCGGAGCTCAAAGGAGCGTAAAACAACTCGGGTATCATATGTACCCGTGATAAAAATAACTAAACTCAGAAGTAAAAACTGACGCGTGCAAGCAGAATAGAAAATACCGGATTAAAATTACCTAAAACTGCATCAATAATCGAGCAAGCAAGCATTGATCAAGGTATTCTCTTAAACCGCATATCCGAAGTTTCTTTCTCTGCCTTGTGAATTAAATATGAAAACCGACGCTCCCCGGTAATCTGCACTGCGCCTCTCTCTCTGAGATGAGCTCTATCTCTAGAAGGCGAGGAACGCGGCAATATCTAATACACAAGACTATTCTCTGACTACACATCTACTTCAATACTGTATGGCCAGCGACCAACAAGTATATCTGATACAAGTGGTCTACAATATATACGTACACTAAGCATCCGAAGGGATGGAAAGGGGGTTTTGATTTTTATAGAATGGAAGTGCTTTTAAAACAGATAGTTCGGACTTAAAATGTAATTTAAATCACCCTCTCCTAACTCAAATACAGACTCTCCTCGCCTCTACACAGCCACCATCGGTCTATACATGTACATCAATAGAATGTAATCTAACTGATTTGTAATCGCTTTCTCTTTTCTCATGCATCTTGAATACTAAGCATGAAAATGGTTTTCATAAAACTCTGGAAACTTCATAAAAACTCAGAGTTCATACTTCTAAAACTGAAAACTGTATCTTATAAAAATACGGTAAAGACTCATGAACTGTACAGGTAGATTTCCCTCACCTTAGTCTGGTTCGAGCTAGATCTGGCTCGGTCCCTTCAGCAGCAGACTTTCCCTTGCCCTTACCTGAGGGTTGAAATAAGAATTCTATAAATAAAGAGTCCGTATTCTTGACTCGTACTCTAATATAAACTAATAGAATACGATTAGAATACGAAATTAACCCTTCTATCTAATAATTCTCATTTTCATCACTAATATAATTGATAACCTTAGCATGCATATCATAGAGATTAAGGGCCCTTAACATGCTTTCTCTAAGTTAATGACTTGCTAAAAATAACATGAATAATCTAAGGAAATCATCGAAATTTCGGCAGCACCTCCTCTAATTGTAGGGCTCCCGTATTACTACAATCATACACACATTTATACATGGCATCAATGCAACATCATCCTACAACCATACAAACATTCATTCATACCCTCTTCCAAGTCCCATTCCCTAATCATGCTTCTATTTCGGTTTCCTTCAATTTAGCTCTTTAATTAACTACTTAAAGTATGATAAGTCCCAATTTAGGGCTCACTGTGGGGTGTGCAGGCCTAAGCTCACTGTTGAGCTGAAATGGAGTGACGAGGGATGACCGCAGGTGGCGGGCGCTACCGGGCGGCCTACCAGCGGCCGCGCGGCAAGGTCGTGGGGATTTCCGCCAGAGCCAAAGCAGACGGCTACCGGCTACTTCTGGCCGCTACGGGAGGGGCTGACCGACGGGCGGCCATGGCTAGACGCCGCATCTATGGCTGCTGCTCGGCTGCCTGAAAGCTCAAGGCGGGGCTAACGCCGGCATACATTTGACGAGAGAGATCGAGAGAGAGAGAGATTTGTTTCTCTCTCTCTTTCTCTCATCTCTGTCTTTTTAAAGACAGAGATTATATTTTTATTTTTATTTTTATTTTTTTTTTTTATTAAAGTATTATCTTTTAATTACTTTATAATACTTTATCTTTTTTAAAAGTATTATCCTTTAAATATTTTATAATACTTTATCTTTTTCTTTATGTCACCTCACAATTTAAAAATATTATCTTATTAATAATTATCAATAATTCTCACACCAATTGCATCCGCGGAATCCCGTGTCGACGCCCCTCAAAGCTGACACTGTCAGGCTGCAGAAGGCCACGGGTTGTTCTTTTCTCTCTCCTAATCTGCATCCACTTAATCTCTACTTTTGACTCCTACTGCATCTACTTTATCGGGACTCTAACTTTTGTCCGATATTCCTACTTAATTAATCTGGATTAATTAATATTTAATTAATCTTTGATTCAATTAATCTAACTCGGCTGACCATCCATCTCCAACTATTCTATATAACTCCTGCCCCGCCCATTAAGGCCTCTCGGCCCTATAGTTGCGAGAATGGATTTCGGTCCATTTTATTCTAATTTTCTTTAACCTGAGATAATATTAATTAATCTGTTTTAAGTCAATTAACCTTATTAAGAATTCCAGAAATTCACTGAATTTAACTTGAGAAATTTTGGGATGTTACATTAATGGTTAATTAATTATTTAGAAATAGATTTGTTTTTATTCGTTAAAGTGTGACAATTATTTAACTCAATTAATCAAAGTAAAGTATGGTTGGATTAATCAATTTAATTATTTGGATTAGATTGATTTAGTCTAAACAGGTTAGGCTAGTCCGGATCAAGATGGTCCAAATATTAGACTCAATTAACTAGTTAATCAAATCAATAAGTTTAATTAAAATGGTTAGATCTAGTCGGTTAAATGAAACCAGTTGGGTGATTAGTGGACCAAGTCTAGCTTTATTTAAATTAATTGATGGATTTGGTTAAATGGTTAAATCTTAAATCCAAGTTAATAATTAATTTGATTTTATTAAGTGTGGCAAAGTTAAGTGATTGAGCCCAAACCGGTCCATGGTTAAATAGATTTAATTAATTAAACTAAGGGGCTAGAGTTTGGGCCCAAGATAAAATTTAATCAAAATAATTAAATTAAATAAAAAGGGGCTAAGTTGGTTGGGTCCATCCAATTGGGCTCGAATGGTTGGTTTGATAGAACTAGGTTGGGTGAACCAAGGTATAAAAAAGAAAGGATGCCAGGGGTGGGATTTGAACCCACAACCCCCCAACTAGCATAGTAAAGCCATAACCACTGAGAGGCCGCTAGTATAGTGGATGGCCCTTTTATTTAAATGAAGATGGGCCAGTCCAAGTTCAATGGGTTTGCTAGCCTATGAGAGTGGGCCCAATTAATTCTAAGTGGTTAGACTCGGCCAAATAAGCTTAGTGATAGTGTGTCAAGGTTAACCAGGATAAGAAGAGAGTCAACCTATAGTTCTGAGATTGAAAAGGGAGAGATAGTGGTTTCATAATGTGTCGCAGGAGACTAGAGTATCTCTGGGCTATGGCCCACCGAGAGAAAAGAAAGAAAGATCTAACAAGTGCATATAAATAAGTAGGATCTTACTTCTATTGTTAACACTAATAGTAGTTTTACTACCATATACCGACGAGGAGGACTAGTGACATACCAGAACGAAGTTAGAAAGTTTTGAAGCTTCTAACAAAGGTAAGATACCCTTGCCTAGCCTACACCCTTTGTCCGGGTTTCTTGCTTGAATGAATGCTATCTGTTGGCATGCATTACTTTCATGATGATATCAGTTATTGGATGCATACACATAGTTTCTAGTTTTTGCCTTCTTTCCTTATGTGTATGTGATTGTTATGGTAGAGATAGTGTTGCCACTATCTGTTTGTTGGTATGCTCTTTGGGCATGCCCACTCGTGGGCTGACACCTGGTCATGGGCACATGGTCTTGTGTGCTGGCCTGGAGGTATGTGCCAACTGAGTGCTTTCGTCTGCCCGGTTCAGTGGAGTGTGGGGACTCCTTAGAAAAACGTTCAGGGCCGAGGACACTATGACGTTTTGGCATTCCTTGCCAGAGGGGTTGTAATACTCGCTGTCCAAGCCGCCGCTGGGTTGATTCTCTGACCATGTCGACATGCATGAGAGGTGGCGCTACCGATGCACAACCGGAGGGTCGTTTCCAACCAAGGATGTTGGAGCTGTCCGGAAGATAGTTGCTTAAGCTTGTTTTCACGATTATGGACATTGCTGTTTACTTTCTTTTACTTGTCATGGATATTGTTGGTTTTGTTGTTACTTGCCTGTTTGTTTCCCTGCGGGGTGCTTACTGGGCTTTCCTTTCGAAAGATCACACGCTTGACTTTGTTTCAGATCCTACGGAGTAGACTTAACGCAGGAGCTGTTCGAGTGACATCATTGCTGAGGTTTAAGGACCCAGTGTTTTTATTTCTGAGGGAGAGGATTTTGTTGTGTAGGACCCCTGTAGGGCCTTACCATTTGTGCTACTCTATATGTTGCTACTCTAATTTATTATATATGGATTTGTGGTTATCTGTGATACTTATCTATAGGCCTTGTATCCAAGTGGGACAAGTCTTTACTTGGGTACGGCCCATCTGTGTACGTGCTCGAGGTCCCTAAATCTGGGTCGGGGAGTGACAGTTGTGGGCACTTCCTCTAGTTTTCTCTTATTGGTGAGTAGCTCCTTTAAAAACTTGGAATACCTCGACATTTTTGAAAGGGCTTCGACAAATGGGACATTGATATGTAATGCCTTGAAAATCTCCAGAAACTTCCTGAACTACTCATCTTCTTGGTCCTTCTTCACCTTGGTAGGGTAAGATAGTTTAGCTTGGTACTCAAGTACCCTTGGAGCTTGCTTATTTGTACCCTTGTCTAAGTCCTCTAAAGAATTTGATAGCTTCTCCCCGGATGTTACACATCTCTTCCTGAATTTTACTTAAGGTGGAGGCGATTCAGTCCCACTCCTGAGGGTGATAGCTTTGATGGACTCTCTTGGGTTGACCTCTGTGTTACTGGGAAGAATGCTCGGTGGTCGTTCAACCAAAGATTTGGCTATTTGGGCTACTTTATGTCAACGTTTTGTAATGATACTTGTTGGTTCCTCAGAATCTTCCTATGGCTCTTGAAGCATTCTTCTGTGGTGTAAATCTACTGCATAATGAGGTTTTCCAAATTTGGAATCTTCTTCTCTTATGCTGGTTGTTGGAAACCTGGTGGTTGATAGGTCTTGGTTGGTCTATGAAAAGTTGGGGTGATTCCTCCACCCAGGGTTGTAGGTAGAGTTATACGGATTGTTCTGATATTTGCACTGGCTCCCCACAAAGTCAACTTGCTTGAAAAGCCTTGGACTTGCATTTGTAGATGGGCACATAGGACTTGGATGACTTCCACATGTCCTACAACTCATTATCCACGCTTGTTGTTGCATAAACATGTTGTCCAGGCGCTTACTAATTACACCCGCCTTGGCTGCCAAGTTGTTAGCATACCTACTTTATAAACCCTTGCAACTCGACCAGGGTTATTCCTTTCAGAACTCTACTAGTATCCATTGGTCGCTATCTCTTCAATCAATTCCTTGGCTGCGTTAGGTTCTTTGTTGCAAAGGGAGCCACTAGTTGCTACATCTAATATCTGGTTGGTGGCCATAATCAGTCCAATATAGAAGGTCTCGACTTGCATCTAATCTACTATTCCTTACTATGGACAATTCCTGAGCAACTTTTTATATCTTTCCCAAGTGTCGTAGAGTGTTTCAGATTCCAATTGCTTGAAGGAGGAGATGTTGCTCTGCAACTTCATGATTTTGGCCCATGGGAAATACCTTATGTGAAGTTTTTTGGCCAATTGAGCCCACGTGGTAATAGATCTAGGAGGCAAGGAGTTAAGCCACTGCTTCGCTCGATTTCTGATTGAAAAATGGAAATAATCTGAGGCAGATTGCGTGAGCAGGTAAGCTGAAATTGTGTCGCTAATCTCCAGGAAGCTTGCCAGATGTGTGTATAAGGTCCTCATACTGGAAATCGTTGAATTGGTATGTTTGTTGAATCATCTAAATGATATGAGGCTTCAGCTTGAAGTTATGAGCTGTGATTGGTGGTGGATTAATGCTAGAACTGATGTCATCAAGGTTTGGTCTAGCAAAATTTGAGATTGATCGCATTTGTGTTGCTATTGGTTCTGGTTGATCGACCTCCACACTTGTCTCCGTTGTTGCGGTCTTTTTAAGAACGATCTCGCTCAACTTCCCGCGAAGGTAACACTCAAAGTCTGGATCTGATACCTCTAATGGATAAGAGGAGCTCCAGGTCATACATCGGTACTTTTAGCAGAAAAGAACAAAGAGGAGAAACAAAAAATCAGAACTAGAAATCAGAAAAAGCGTAAACTAAACTAAACCTATTTTTAGTAGAAAAACAAAATCCTAATGTTCCTAGATTGACCAATCCCCGGCAACGACGCCAAGAAACTTGATGTGTGCTCCCCCGCAAGTGTACGGAGTCGCTCAAGTAGTAAAGTACCGTGAAGGTAGGGTAGTCGAATCAACAACGACTGACAGTGTTAGTACTACTTTGACTTATATTATCTAGCCTAAAACTAGGTGTGATAGTCTATATCTAACTAAAAGATTTAAAGAGAACTAAAACTAAAGTGATAGTTGGCTTGAAATGGGTAGATCACCAAGAGTGTATGGCACCCAAATATTTGTCTCCCTAGGAATCCCTTGCTCGACTAAATTCCTAATACTAGTTGTCTACTGATGTATTCTTGGACTGTGAGGAACCCTAAATTAGTTTGACCCTGATCTCTTGTATCCCTACATTATCATTATTATTAGGTTCTCTGGTTCCTACTATTAGGTTTTACCTTAATCTGGAGAGTGTGTTGTGTAATCACCTTACACTCGATCTCTCGGCGGTACATCCCCCTATCGTCTATGCTATGATCTAGCTTGACCAAGATTTCTCATCATGCATCAAGCAACTATGGATATATGATCGTCACTTTGACACTAACAAACCACAAGCATTAAGTACATATAGACAATCCACAAGAATAATCAATGAAGAAAAGCCTAGTATTAAAGAAGGAATTCAATTATAAGTTCATCCTAGTGTTCTAGAATCCAAGGCACCACAGAAGGTTTAGCTTCTCGTGCTAAGAAAACCTAACACAAAAATCTAAGGAGAAAGACATGATTAAAGATAAAACGACTCTTCGGATCGATATCTCCTCCGCCTTTAATCTCTCTCTGAAACCCTAGCCGTCGGTAGAGGAACCGCCAAAGGTCCCTTTGTAATTTTTATCTGTCGGCCTTTAATAGGCTTCAATTTTATGCCACATGGCCGTGTCAAGGTCGTGTTAATCAAGTGTATGAGTTTGGAATCTTCGGGAATCAAATCAACGCAATCTCACCCAATCCCGAGATACACACGTCCTGCACATTGGTTTCACATGCCCATGTGCATCTGGGCACGCCCGTGTACAAGGTCTTGCCACTCTCTTTAAAATGGATGTTTAGCTCTTTTAGCTCTGAATTGTTCCGATTTTAGCTTCTCTTGTCCCGGGTACCTATTACCTATTCAATCATAACAAAATACCCAACAAAGCACAAAAATAGAGGAATCCATCTGAAAAAACAAGCAAGGTAAATGCAAATATAGTTTGAAAATATATATAATTATTCACTCATCATGCGAGCTAGCTAATAACCTTTCCTCGCTTGGCTTGCAAGTACATCTCTTGCTTTTATACATTTCGCAATAACTTCTTTGTGAATTTCCTTGCCACCTCTTCTATTGTCTTCTGCTAGAGGTTGTTTTCATTTTGGACCACATTGCAAGGCGCCTTCGCTAGGAGTTAGCGCATATAAACCTGGTTAACAAGCTATTGGAGAAGCTTGAAACCGAGGTTCCTGATCTGAAGAAGTCGAAGCACAATCTTCGAGTGGCTCTAACTACTACTAAATTAGATGAGAAGCACAACAAGCTCAAATGGTAGAAGACCTCAGCGAAGCAGGCCACCTCATAGAAGCTGATCGATGAGGTGCGCACAAAGGCAACGCCTCTCTTAGAAGAGAAGGCAAAGGTTGAGAAGGACCTTGCTGCATACTGCGAGTTCCTAAGAGCACTATAAAAGACATACGATGATAAGGATGAACGGCGGGAGGAAATCATCAAGGAGAATTGAAGGTGGCAGACAAGATTGATAATTATGTGAAGAATTACAAAGTTTCCACCGATTGGGACGAGGACGTATAAAATAGCATCGAGATCACTTAGTAGGCAATGACTTCCATAAATATCTCCGGGAGCCAAAGATAGTGGCAGAGAGAGCGGTGGCAAAGTTCAAGGCCAACGAAGTTTTCAACGGGGTCGCCCGGAAAGGAGCGATAGACAGGTTCTTTGTATTTCAAACTTTCCCCCGCGTCCGACCAGACATAAACCTTTCCAAGATCAAGTATATAGAAGCTCTAAAGCTCTTTATAGAGATAAGGAAGGAAGAGAAGACAGGAGGAGCGGAGAAGAGGCTGATCCCAGAGGAAAATCAACCCCGAGTTGCGGAGGAACTGTCTCTAGATGAACCTCAGCCTTGAGCAATTTCATATCTATTTTTACTCTTTTGAGCAACTTGAGCCATTTTGCTTATTAGCATAACTTCTAACTGGTGTAACTTTGTTGAAAAACATTTGTCTACTGAAATACATTTTGAGTTGCTTGTTGCTGGTTACTTTGTTTACCGAGATGGAGCATCTACGAGTGTCTTATTTCATAGCAGTCTGAGTTAGTTTGCCCCCTTCGCTATTCCTGAGGTCTCTTAGATCATCGGGCCAGGGCGGATTGGATTGAACTCTCCTATCTGAGGTCGAGGCCAATCCCATAGAGGGGATGTCGAGTTAAGGCCAATCCCGTAGAAGGGATGCCAAGTCGAGGCCAATCCTGTGGAAGGGATGCCGAGTCAAGGCCAATCCCGTAGAGGGGTTGTTGAGTAGCTGTCCAGGATAATCTCATGGAAGGGATGTCGAGTCGAGGCCAATCTCGCGGAGGGGATGCCGAGTCGAGGCCAATTTTGTGGAAGGGATGCCGAGTCGAGGCCAATCCCGTAGAAGGGATACCAAATTCAACCCTAAAAAGGATGACTTCCTGTGAGGCCCACATGGTCGAGGCAAAGCTCATGTAAGAGTTTCCAAATTGAGAGACAAGATCGAGCACCACAGCTCGACCCTTATTGTGAAGGGACTTCGAAAAATAGCTAGTTTTGAGAGCTCGGTCCTTATAGCAAAGGGACTTAGAGAAAATAAACTCATACAGACAGAAGTGGAGCAGAAAACCATAATGTCATAGTGACAACTAGTGCGTCGTCATGGGGATAGGAGGTTCCTCTGAGATTCATCATCTTAGAAGGAGATGGGAGTTCTAGACTTGGGTTGCTTCTTCAGTGGCTCTGCTCGGGCTGATATTCTGTCGTGTAATTTCCGTGCCGTCGTGCTATCGCCTCCTTCTCTTTGTCGCCATGCGATAAAGTGAATGATACGGATAGGGGTTGGCTCACCCCCGGAATAGACTAACCCCTCCCCTGTAGATCGCGCTTGAGATATTGATCAAGGCGACTCTTCCAAACCTGGTATTCGATCTCATCCTTTAGCTACCTGTAGTCCTTGGTAATATGGCCATGCTCATGATGGAAAGAGCAATATTTGTTATTGTCTTTTCTGCCCAAGGAGTTCTTGGTCTTGGTGGCCCACTTCAGGATCCTTTGGTTCTGTATTTGTATGAGGATGTTGGCGTTGGTGTCGTTGAGAGGGGAAAAGTTCTTCTAACTCAATGGTTTCTTTGCCTTAGGGTATCCCCGAGGTCGGGGGTACCCTTGCCCCTTGCAGGCCTCAAGGCCGGTCTCGGGGGTTCCTTTGGCATTGTCTCCTTATTGGAAGCCCTCCCCTTGTTCTTCTCTCTCCATCCTTGCTAGATCCTCTACGTTGATATACTTCTCAGCACAGGCAAGGAGCTCAGAGAGGTCTTCTGGTTGTCTCTTGGCTAGAGAGAATTTGAATGGTACCTCATGCAACTCTTCCATGACCTCCATAATAGTGATCAACCGGTTGAGTTTTGGGTGAAATGCTGGATATACCTGCAGAGACTCTCTCCCTCTTTCTGCTTGATACTAATCAAGGTAGCCGGGAAATTCTTCTGTTTCTTACTACTAACAAAGTGGTTGATGAAAAGCTCAGACAACTCCTAAAACGAGACGACGTCGATGGGAGGGGTGGGGGACGAGGAGGGCTCTTGAAACATATTTTCCATGCTACGTGAACATCGCCGAGGAAAAGTCGGCACATCATGGCGTTGGAAGATGAAATGAACAAGCATTAGGGTTTCAAAGGCTCCCTGTAGTCGCCGGGTCTCAGCTCCATCGTGACTCTCTCTGGAGGGAGCTTTGAGGTTTCGGGAGAGGTACCTCCATGATTTCCTACATAAAGGGTGACCATGGGGGGCGGATGCATCTCGAGTCTTCTCTCCTTGAGCCTTCTCTTCTCCCTCAGGAGAAAGAATCATGCTGTGATACTACAAGGTTTTCGATGGCTGTCGAGGTAGTGGTGATCCGGAACTTCTAGCTTCTGAAGAAGCCCTTTTTTCCCACTTTCTAATGTCCTAGTAGATCGCACCATGCAGGCATCCGATTTCTATCATCCTCTTGAAGGCTCTAAAGGAGGACCCTGTGGTGTTGAGGTTTACGAGACCTATTTCTCGATTCTCAGTAAAGCTTGCGTCAAGATCTCCATCCTCTGTTCCAGTATAAGATAGCGTGCCTCCTGGACCTCTTCTCCAAGATGATGGTCCTGGTTGGGATTGACTATCTTGTGGGTGTCGGGATCCCAGCCGGTGCTTCACTGGCTCCTTGAGCCTAGTTGGGGGTTGCCCTCTTCATAGTGCACATATCTTTCTGTTCGTAGCTCCCCACGGACGATGCCATTCTATTAACGCCAAAACTGGTTCTTCAAAGGATAAACTCTGGTCAAGGTCAATTAATGAAGATTCCTGAATGGTCAAAGGTGCTATCTCCAAGAGTTCACCTGAAACAAGGTGCACAAATAGAACAGTGAGAGAGGGATGGGCATTGATGCTCCGGTCCCGCTCCGATGGTCAAGTTAATGGAAAGATCACTGGGGGTTAGAAAGAAAGAGGAAGAGAGCTAGGACTTAGTTGTTGCATACATTCTCTTCTACTGAGATCCTCCTTTCTTTGTGCTCATGGAATGCCTCGGGATCCAGGGCCTGTCCCATCACCCACGCCATTGTGTTGTTCATCATGACAGGAGACGTGTGGACACCCCTTCTGTCGTTGAGGTGATGGTGACCTTACTCTGCTCTATCGGCGGTATGGCGGCATCTTAGGATCTATGCCACCTTTATAGGGAGCTTGGGTGTGTTGGTACATGCTTGTTGGGGTTTTGGCCGTATCAGTATAAGTTGCTATGTTGCATACTATATTTTAAAAAATTCAAAAAACAAAAATAAGAAAAAAAAAATAGTTGAGATGAGGCATGTGATGTAGCACAGTGCTAAAATGTGTATACCACATCACATGCCTAACTCTACACATTTACAAATATATATATATATATATATATATATATATATATATATATATATAATAATGGTGTTCGGCCGGCGACAAGCGATCCCGACACACTTTATCACTGCATACACATGGGGGTTTGGGGGGCTTTTAATGAATTTTTTGGTTGAGTGTTAGAGTGGGTCGGCCGCAAGTGCGGCCGGTGACTCTAACACACAACTATATATATATATATATATATATATATATATATATATATATAGTCATGATACAGTCCGGCCGGCCTTATTGAAAGGAACTAACCCGGACCTAGATCTCAATCTAATAAGTAAGTAAAAATAAAAGGGGTTCTATTTAATGCTTTCGAGCTTGCCAGTAGAACGCCCTATATATATGATAAGATAAGGGGAAAGAAAATCTCGAGGTCAATCTAGCTAGTCATTTTTGACTCTATTGGTCATAGTTCCCTGCTGTTGCGGCCGGTGCTCGTTTGCGCTTGGGTAAACCACTCCAAAAGGGAAAGGATGCCTCTCGGGGTGTGAAGCCCATAATTTTTAGGAAATTATGTTTTCATTATTAGGTTATTATTTTTGAATTTTGTTAGAGAATAAGGGAGAGTCTCCCATGGATGATTTATTTGAACTTTATCTAGAATAAAAGTCTTTTTATTATTCTTTAATTAGAATATTAATCGTGTTCAAAATCTTAGGATTTAAAATGTTTATCTTGTTGGTGGATGATAATAAGAATTTGATAAAAAGACAAATTTGAGAAATTCAATATGAATTGATAAGAGAATATATCTTACTTGAGTAAATAGTTTTAGATATGTTAATAATTTGGATGATTGTTTGATAAGGACGGAAATATAAATTAAAAAGAAGGATTTAAATAGTTAATCCCATAATTTGAATTAGAAAGAGCCACTGGGGACTAAATGGTAATTTTGAAAAGAACAAGGACTAGAAGATAATTCTACTCCTCTCCGGAGGGAAGGACTTATGTGAGGTTTAATAAAAGTTAAGGACACGAAGATAGTTCTGTTCTCTCATTGGGAGGGACCGAGTGTAAATTGTGTAAAGGGAGAGGGTGATTGCAAAGTGAACAAATTAACCACAGAAAATTATATTAGAAAATAGTGAGCGACTCAAGATGAGAGGATCCGGGCATGTCTTGTCGCAAGGAGATAGCGGCCATTCATTTCCAATTACGAGAACCATGGTGTGTGCGCCTACGATGCGGACGAATCCGTAACCACTCATCCGCGGATCAGAGTAAGTTGAAGCGATTGGAATTAATCCAACCATCCGTCATGGAATAATCATGATCGTCGATCGTGAGAAAGAGATGGATCCAGGCACCGTGATGGTCTTTGCGGATTTATAAGATCGCTATGCGCTGATCAACCACCGTCCGATGGAGATCACCCGATCCGCAGGCAACGCGGCGATCTTCTCCAACGCGCTCTGGCTTAGCGCCCGCGTGTCGCCGCCACGAAGCCGGTTCTCGCCGACGAGCTTCTAGAAACAAAGTTTAAACTACAAGATAAAGCGTTATCCAAATTCAAAAAGGATCATGGAGATTGATCTGGTCTCTGTTGAGAGTTCTATAAATAAAGAGCTCCTCGCAAGACACTGGACATTATCGGAGAGTAGCTCCACCACCTCCTCCACGAGAGATTGAGAGACAGAGAGACAGTGAGGGAGGAAACTGAAGAAAGAAGCAAGGCACGCGATCACAGGAGCCAGGATCATCACCGGAGAAGAGGATGAACAAGGCTTCAGTACGTGGAGCGCCAGTGGACGTCAGCCGGCACCGGCTATAGAGACCCATCCGAGTAAGAGTCGTGGAAGGTATTGTGATATCGCTAATAGAGGTAAGTTACCTTAGCCTTGATTCCCCATCTTTAGGGCTTTCTTATTTTATTGTTACTATTCCTTTTAGCATGCTTATAAATTGCCCTGCATTATTGGAATGCGTGCACATAGTTTATTTCCTTCCTCGTATGTGCATGGTTGATGTGCTTTCAATATCTATTGATTGAATTGTTTGTTGGGCATACTACCTCGCGGATCACATTTGACCATAGGCCATGGTCTTATGTGCTGGCCAGGCAAGTGTGCGCCAAGTGAGTTCTTATTTTGCGGGTTTAGTGGAGCAGATGCTCAAGTGGATCGCTCAAGGCTGAGGACACCCTGACGTTTTGATAGTTCCTTGCCAGGGGGAGGATACCCTGGTAGTCCAACCTGTCAGCGGGACGATACACTGACCGTGTTAACACGTACAAGAGACCGAGGTCGATTTCCAGTAGAGACTGGGTGCTGACCAGCGAAGTGTGATTGAGCCGGAGGGCTATTTCTTAATCTAGG
The DNA here is from genome assembly GCA_026586065.1 of Dioscorea zingiberensis. Classification (NCBI taxonomy): domain Eukaryota; kingdom Viridiplantae; phylum Streptophyta; class Magnoliopsida; order Dioscoreales; family Dioscoreaceae; genus Dioscorea; species Dioscorea zingiberensis. The sequence continues at coordinate 3,340,943 of CM048827.1, read as the reverse complement.
AGTTCCTTTTGCTTTCTAGTCTCCTAGATTCTTGTATGTGTGAGGCATGGCCCCAGTTGTGTGACTTGATGATTGTTGAATTTTGATATGATTTTATCGTCTTGATATTTTCATTGTGAGCGCTGCGGGGAACTTACTGAGCTTTCCTTTCGAAAGCTCACTCCATTTTATTTCATTTAGTCCTGACTTGTAGGACCCTTATAGGGTGCATAAATTTTATTTCATTTCAGTTGTAACTCTGATAAATAAATTTTGATTTATTTATTATATTTGTTATGTGTTTCTGAATTACTTAGGCCTTGTATCAGAGCGGGGCTTGTCTCCACTTGGATACGGCCGGTCTGTGCACGTGCCTGAGGTCCCGGGATTCAGGTCGCGTGACACGGGGCATCTGAGAATGATTCAAGGTGTATGAAGGTAAACTCCCGTGTATAATTTGTTTTTTTTCTTGTGGGGTGGGGGGAAGAAGCCCGAAAGGGTCCCCCCATTGACTTGGCCTGGGCCTAAGTGAAGTGGTGGACCTACCCATCCCAATTCCACTATACACTTTACGTATAGGAAGACAACTTTTTGAGTGTGAAGCAGTGTCAAACGAAAATACCCAATAAACATTAGCTCTCCCTGAAAAGGAGGTGATCCAGCCGCACCTTTTGCAGAGATAACAATCGATGTAAACGGACAAGTGCTTAAGGCAGTTGCCTTTGGTATGATGGTAGCTTTCTTTCTAGCTTTAGGAATTGTTCCTAATACTAATAAAATTATTATATAAAATAAGATTGTCAATTACAAAGATGCCTTCGATAAATGAATGCCCCCGATGGAGTAAGCCAAAACGCGAGAGCCAAGATACAATAGGAGTCAAGGGGCGATGCACTAAATACAAAGTCTCGAGGAGATAGAAGCGTTTATGAAAAAATAGGACCAAACTGAGAGTGAGCAGCATAGACAAGGATGGATTTGTGAATGAGAAATAAAAGTTGTCTGTCTTCATAGGAATTAATGGGTGAATGGAAAATTGCTCAAGTGGGATGTTGCCGTTGCTGTCCTTGATCCTCATTTTAGCACCGTCTGTCGTTTTAGCCACCACCACCGAAACCAGCAACTAGAACAAGCCAGCAAGCAGGAATCTTGAAACATCTGCATTATAGCCCTTTCTAGTAAGGTAGGTGGCACCAGCATTATTAAGACCGAATGGCATCATTGTATAGCAGTACTTACCTAATGGAGTTCTAAAAGACTCCTTGAATTCCTGGAATGAAAGGAGTGACCCCGCCAGGTCAGCATCACCCCTTCCTACAGGTCCCAAATAACGGAATTCTCTGTTAAATTCAAAGAAAGCTAAAGCCCTTGCTTCTCTAGAAAACGTAAAGTTTGTCAGGCCTGTCTCAGTTTATTCTCTTTCTTATCCAAGTGAGTCTTTCACTTCGCTGAGATAGTTGTTCTACACAAGTGGCAATCATGAATGCATCAATCAAAGTTCAGGATCATGGGATCCTTTTCTATCAGATAGGAAGGGTTGTTGCACAAAACGTCTAAAGTAGATCCGTTCAAGGAAGCCCAATTAAATTGGGGGACACGGATGCGACCTTGTGGGTACGTTTAATAATCAAACCCCTAATAGCTTTTGGTACTCCGGAAAAATAAATCTTGATTGAACCCATATTTGCCCATTGGGTATAATTCGCTCATGGTAAGACTTCTTCATATGGATACAATCCCCAATAATCAAATACCTTTTTCCTGTAAATACTGCATATTTATCAGGGGCAAGTGTTCAGATCTATTATGACATAACGATTAGGTGCCTAATAGACCGTTTTATATCTTATAAAAATCCTTTCCCCTTAATAAGTCATCAAATTTGGTGCTTTTGATCCCAGGTTGCTAAGCTCGGAACCAAGTCAAGATGATACGATACGAATCACCCTTCTTCTTGGCGCCAAAGATCTTACCATTTCCAAAGAAACTGGAGCTACATTTCTTTTCAATTTCCATTCAAGAGTACCTTCACCCAATTTTAAATTATCGAAACAAGAACTTTATATGAGAGTAGAAGCCCCAAAAGGAGAATTAGGAATTTATAACCTTTGGTTGGATTGAATCCTTCAACACAACACTCAATGGTGTCATTACTACCTCGCCTTATTTGGTAGTGGTGGGGGTGGTGGAAGCTACAACCACTGGCTGTGCCTTGGAGTTGATTGCCTGACTTTAACTTTCAACCCGATTCACCGCCTAAGTTTCCTTACTACCTTACCGCTAAAATCATCAAGAATGGGAAAAAACCGACTACCCTTTTCAAGCTGTGTTTTTATTCGAAGGGAAGGACTGAACACTCATTTTTGAGCTAGTTGAGCACACATGTTTTTGCCTTGCTTATGTGTCAATAACTAAAAATTATAGGTGACCTAACGGCCCTAGCCCCGTGCGAGTGGAGGGATACTCATTCTATCTTTTTCTATCTTTGCCATTTTGCTCGGAGGGCAACAAACACCATTAGATTAATGAGAAAATAGAAAAGTAAAATATTAAATATTGTAATAACTCTTCTGAAAATACATATTAAAATTGAGCACTAAGGTTGAGAATCTCATAAAAAGTGTGTGTGCGGTGAGGGATCTTTATAGGTAGCAGATCTTTCATCACTTCCGCCTCTCCACTCCCATGACTTTCTTGGTCTGACCAACCCAACAGGCGATTTCCGACAAGTCTTTCTAAATTTTTAGAGCAAGAAGAGGAACAAAAATCTTGGCTGCTGCTCTCCTCCCATCCCCCCTTTCGCTCCGGCCATCCACCTTCCGGTTGAGGCATTCCAACAGCTAAGGTGGGGCTTCATTCAACTATCTTCGAAAGGCCAAATGCGATTGGGATTGTTTGAACAACTCATGTGATAGTTGACCTCTTGCCAATTGATTCTGAGTAGCTTTATCGAGATCCTATTCATTTATGGTCGCCTTATTTTGAGGCATTTGGAGAGTATTTTTGTCCAAATCCAACAATACGGATGGAAAGAACATAAAAAAATAAAATAAAATGTCTATTTTCATACAATTTGAAAAAGCAATGATCATTCATCTAAAGGGTGAAATTCTGAACTGATAAGATTTCTATAAAATTTTACCTTTTAAGATGAATACTCATCACCTAAAATCAACATGCTATCTTATTTTTCGATTTTTTTTCCATCCATATGTTGACTTTGGAAAAAATACTCTCCAAATGCCACAAAATGATGTGACCTTACTTGCACAGTGATGCGACCGGTCTGACTATATCAAGATTATATATATATATATATATATATATATATATATATATATATATATATATATATATATATAATCCAGTAGGAATTCTGGATCATCATGATCCGGCCATCTCCTATTTTGGCCCCTGGAGTATTTTTGAAGGATTTACAACCGTACAGATGGGAAGATCATAGAAAAATAAGCTAGCCTGTCAATTTTCATATAATTTGGTGACTGTTTGGTCCTCCCACTTAACGGTTTTTATTTTAGGGGAATTTTAATTGTTCAGAATTTCAACCATTAAGTGGGAGGACCAAACGGTCACCGAATTGTATGAAAATTGACAGACTAACTTATTTTTCGATGATATTCCCATCCGTATGGTTGGAAATCCTGCAAACATGCTCTAATGGCCAAAATGGAAGATGGTCGGATCAACATAGTGATCTGACCGGCCTGATAGTAGGACTGTATATATATATATATATATATATATATATATATATATATATACACACACATTTTTATTCATGTTGTTTACAGCTGTGATGAGAGGGAGTTAAAATTTGTTTTATTTCAAGGATCTTGATCCATTTTGTAGTTTAGGAACAAATTTGACTAAAGCCCCATAATTCAGGTCCAGTAGCATACTAAATTATTTATAATAAGTTATGCATTTTTTTTTTTTTTGCCAACTTTTGGATGTTTGTTTAACTTTTGGAAAAAATAGAAGCATGAAAATACTCTAGTATTTTTGGATGAAAATATTCTCATAAGTAATTTTATAGGGATTTGTTGAAATGAAAAACTGTTTAATTTACTAAAAAAACAAATTATAATCAAAGAACTTAAGGAAAATAAAAAATCTTTTTTCAAAAATCAATTATACACTTAATATTTTTCATTTAATGAGATTAAGATATATTTTCATATACAAATGTTGAGCTCTCAACGTTTAAAGTTGAGCAAGGTGACTTTCCAAATATAATAAAATATAAATCAAATCTTCCAAATGACATTTTTCAACTAATGTTATTATGATGTTTTTCTTTTCATATTAAGAATATGCAGTTTCTTTTTTTATTTAATTTCTAGAAAATCATGATCATTTGGATATGGCTTTTAGGATGTAGAAGCAAGTATTTTATAATAATTTAAGCACTTCCAGCAAAAAAATAAAAAAAGGTAAAAAAGAGCTTATCACTTTTTTTAAAAACCCATTTTTTAAATAAAAAATATTTTTTAACTTTTTTTTAGGGATGAAAATGTATTTATAGGTACCAACGGCCATCATGGCCTATTGGTACCAGATTCCCATACTAAGAGGTGGGCCTCAATCTTTGTGGATGGGTCCCAGGATTAAGTCCCTCTTCTTGTAAAAGGTGTAGCGTAGTTAGCGTTAGGCTGAGTCGGGGTTCCACATCTACTTCATATCCTTGACTTCCTTTGAGGGGCGCTTATCCCTTTTGTCAAAAAAAAAGTCTTTATAGGTTCTTGCAGCTTGACTCATATAAACTGAAAGCTTATTAACTTTCTCATAAAATTAATGTGTAATACTCAAATTAGTCCATCTATTATATCGAACCGACCTTTTTGGTCTCTCTAGTATAATTTGACCCTTAGGGTCCCTCTGCTTTCACAATTAAGAAATATCAGTCCCTAAATGTATATTTAAAGGCCTATTTAGCCTCTAAAGTTGACGAAGGATGGGATTGATTTTTCTCAAAGGGACTCCAAGGGTTCAAATTATAAAAGGGACCAAAAAGATGGATTCAGTATAATAAAGAGACTAATTTTAATATTAGACCTAAAATTAAACATTTACAAGTGAAATATTTAGAAAAAATGTAAAACTCTGTTTTTTTCTTTTTTATATCAAAAATCAATCCAAATGGACCTAAATGCTAATATATATATAGACAAGTGCATCCATAGATTATATCCCAACATAGTCAAATACTGTCGCTAGGCTATGTTCATTGAAAGTGAAATTATGGTGACTTCGCAAATATTATAACATATACATGTACCATGCTCTTTCTTTTTTAATCAAACAACAAATGCACGAGTAGTGTGATGGTTAATTGAAATGGTCAAATAATTAATGGTTGAATTGACTTTTAATGTTGCTGTCATTTTCTGAATTCAACGCTTGCTTGATTAAAATAATCTATGAATTAACATCACTAGCTATATATCTTCAACAAACCCCGATAATTATGTACATATAAAAGATTCTTTTAACTTATCTCAACAATAATAAATAAGTATAACTATTTCTAATTGATATGTGTTAAATTTATTTCCAAGTGAATATTTTATAAATGACTAAGAGCATACCAACTAATTATGGAAGTGGCTACAAAGTTGCAACTGTTGTATCCTTAATCCAACAATAGACTTATATGTGAATAATTATGTTTGCAGGATGTTATATAAGGTTGAGCCCAATTAAAAGTGATCAAATAAAGTTTAGATAATTTGAGCGTTAATGTATCTGATAGGGTGTGAGCCTTTAACGTGTAGAGACCTAAGGTGTAATTTCTGTTTTAATGATAGGCTGAAATGAAAAATTACAAAAGGATAATGATAAATTATCTTTATCTTGAAAAAAAAGAATAACTTATCCATTATCTATATATATAGAGTGGTTATCACACGGGGGTTTTGAGATTCAATTCTTTCTGAGATCCCATCATCAGAAAGAGTGCCAAGAGAGAAAACTAAAGGAATTCTCTGGAAGACCATGTTGATCTGGAAGACATACCGCACAACTTCAGAGAATAATCAATAGCTTCAGATTCAGGTATGCTTCTGCATAATTGTTCTTGATTTTTGATGATGCAACATGAAAGATCATGTTTTATATGTGATAGTTTTCACAAAAGGTTAAGCCCAACAAGTGGTACTAGAGCCTCTTCATGTTGAATCATTGAGATTCAAATTAATTTTTGATTCATCAAAAATAATCTTGGGTGTTCTTGAATTTCATAATTTGATTATCAGATTTGAGAACAAAAATTAAGAATTATTTGGATTTTTAGGAATTATTTGTAAATTTAAAATCTGATTTAGGTTTATTATATGTTATATTGTGGTTGATTTTGGATTTACGGGCATTAAATACTTATAGTCAATTCTTCCTATGATTTGTATGGATTTAGGTAATTTTGGTGTTATAAATCCGTAGGAAATTGAAAAACGAAAAAAAAACCCTTTTGAATCGTTAAAATCGGAGTTTTCTAGGGTTAGATATGGTCGAAGTTAACTCGCTGACCATAGTTGACCAGAGTTGACCGAATGTTGACCAGCATTGGCCGATGTTGATTAAAGTTGACCAAGCATTGACTTTGACTTTTTTAAGGAATTTTGAGCTGCAATTTTTAATTCAGATATTGGTATGGTTATGTATATATTTTAAGATAAATTAATTGAAACAACATGTCACCAAAGTGACCTCTCTTGTGGAAATTAATTTATTTTGAAATATAATTGGTTGTGTGCATTTAACTTATGTGAATATTGATCGGCCCAAAGGAAGATTAATATTTAACAGAATTACATGTGCACCTGTGGTAATAAACACGTGAAAATTATTTGGTTTTACATGTGAACAATAAATCGGCCCAAAGGAAGATTTATTATTTGACATGTCCTTATTGTTAGTGTTTGATTACTACATCAATATATCAATTACAAGTTAATATTTTGTCCAAAGATGAAATATTAATGGAGTGTCGGGTATCTTGAGATGGGATTTGCCTTTATTTTGAAATTATTATTGTGATTTGTTTTTTAAAGACTCAAGTGAGCTTGTTTTGTTTGTTTGTTGTTCTTTATTCAGCTATGACTCCTGCTAATATTACTGCCAACATCAACTCCATACCTATGCTAAATGGCTCAAACTTCAAGTCTTGGAAGGAGAACCTCGAGATAGTTCTTGGGGTCATGGATCTTGATCTTGCATTACGGGAAGATTGTCCCCCACCTCTTATAGATAAGAGTACCTCTGATGATAAGAGGGAGAAAGAAAGGTCGGAGAAATCAAACCTTATGTGCATGATGGTTATGAAGAGGGTCATTCCAGAAGCATTCAGGGGCACAATGTCTAAAACGATAACTACAGCTGAGGAGTTCCTTACAGATATTGAAAAAAAGGTTAGTCAAGAACGAAAAGGCTGAAATTGGTATGCTTTTGACAAGCTTCATTTCAATGAAGTATAAGGGTATAGGCAACATCAAGGAGTACATCATGGAGTCGTCTCATCTTGCTTGAAAACTGAAAGCACTTAAGCTTGATCTCTCTGAGGACTTGCTAGTGCATCTGGTTCTGATATCTCTTCCATCACAGTTTAACCAATTTAAAGTGAGCTACAACTGTCAGAAAGAGACTTGGTCTCTGAATGAGCTCATTTCACACTGTGTTCACGAAGAGGAAAGGTTGAAGCAAGATAAGACAGAAAGTGCCCACCTAGCCTCAACCTCTAAAGACAAGAACAAGGGAAAGAAAAGAAAGAAGAATAAAGAAGCTATAAATACAACACCTCAAAGGAAACAACAAAAGAAATCAGATTATTCAGAAGGTACGGGTTGTTTCTTTTGTATACCTGAAGGGCATAAGAAGAAGCAATGCACTAACTATCACGCATGGCGTGCTTAGAAAGGTATGCTTCTTAATTTTGTTTGTTCTGAGGTTCATTTAACTTCGGTACCTAAACACACCTGGTGCATAGATTCTGGTACAACAACTCACATCAGTGTGTCTATGTAGGGTTACCTGAGTTGCTAAAAGCCAAGTGATGCTGAAAGATACATCTATGTAGGCGATGGCAAGACGGTTCAAGTAGAGGCAATAGGGAAATTTAGATTATTGTTAAAGACTGGATATTATTTGGATCTTAATGAGACATTTGTTATGCCGTCTTTTAGAAGGAATTTGATTTCTGTTTCTATTTTGGACAAATCTCGTTATTCTTGTTCATTTGGAAATGGAAAATTCAGTTTGTTTCATGATTCAAAATTGGTTGTTTCCGGTTCTTTGTTAGGTTGTGATAATCTTTATTTAATTGATACAATTGCTTTATTTAATGAATCCCTGCAATTAAGTACATGAGGTGTAAAGAAAAAACAACTATAGCTTATGTTCTTAACAGGGTTCCAACTAAAGCAACCGCCAAAACCCCTTATGAACTTTGGACAGGCAGGAAGCCTAGTTTAAAGTATTTGCATGTTTGGGGATGTCCAGCTGAGGCAAGGCCTTAAAGGCCTAATGAAAAGAAACTGGACTCAAGGACGGTAAGTTGTTATTTTATTGGATACTCTGAAAAATCCAGGGGGTACAAGTTTTATGATCCCACAACTAAGTCGATTTTTGAGTCAGGAAATGGACTGTTCTTTGAGGATGTCAAGTTTGCGGGGGGAGATACGGTCAGAGATTTTGTCTTTGAAAAGGAATATATTGATATTCTCACAGGTGTTATTGGCATTGATCAGGATTCCATTCCTGTCTTTGTTGAAGACACAATAAATCAAGACAATATTAGAGAACCTCCTAATCAAGTAATGGTTCCAGAAGAACAAACTCTGCGACCTCAAGAATCTATACCATTAAGAAGATCCACTAGAGAAAGAAGAAGTGCAGTGCCAAATAATTATATTGTATTTCTTCAAGAACATGAGGCTGACATTGGAGTGATGGAAGATGATCCAGTCAACTTCCATCAAGCCATGGAAAGTTCAAACTCTCAAAAATGGATTGATGTCATGAATAAGGAGATTAAGTTCATGAAAGACAATGATGTATGGGATATCTTCCCATTGCCAGAAGGTGCAAAGCCTATTGGTTGCAAATGGATATTTAAGAGCAAGAGGGATTCAAAAGGCAATGTGTAGAGATACAAGGCTCGTCTTGTCGCAAAGGGCTTTACATAGAAAGAAGGCATCGATTATAAAGACACTTTCTCTCCGGTTTCTTCGAAAGACTCTTTCAGGATTATGATGGCATTAGTGGCGCATTTTGATCTTGAGTTACATCAGATGAATGTAAAGACATCGTTTCTAAATGGCGACATTGATGAAACGATTTATATGGTGCAACCAGAAAACTTTATGTCAGGAGATCTAAAGAATATGGTTTACAAACTCAAGAAATCCATCTATGGGCTCAAATAGCCATCTCGACAATGGTATTTCAAATTTCATCAAGTGATCATCTCTTTCGGATTTGAGATGAATTTAATCGATGATTGTGTATACCATAAGTTCTGTGGGAGTAAGTATATTTTTCTGGTCTTATATGTTGATGATATTTTGCTTGCCAACAACGATATAGGCCTATTGCATGAAACTAAGAGATTTCTAGCTAAGAATTTTGAGATGAAAGATCTTGGTAATGCTTCTTTTGTATTAGGTATTCAAATACACCGGTATGGCTCTCAAGGTATTCTTGGATTATCACAAAAAGGCTATATCGAAAAGGTTCTTAAAAGATATGCATGTAGGATTGTAAACCGAGTGATACCCCTGTAGCTAAGGGAGACAAGTTTAGTCTCAGTTAGTGCCCTAAGAATGACTTTGAGGAAAATGAAATGCAGAAGATTCCTTATGCTTCAGCTGTAGGAAGTCTAATATATGCTCAGGTTTGTACGCGGCCGGATATTGCGTACATTGCAGGGATGTTGGGCAGATATTTAAGCAATCCAGGAGTTGACCATTGGAAAGCAGCCAAACGGGTCTTGCGGTACTTGTAGAGAACAAAGGACTACTTGCTCACATATCGGAGGTCGGATCAGCTTGAGATCGTTGGGTATACTGACTCCGATTTTGCTCGATGTAAAGATAGCATGAGATCTACGTCAGGTGACATTTATCTGCTAGTTAGAGGTGCAATTTCCTGGAAGAGTGCTAAACAGTCTTTGGTAGCCTCTTCTACCATGGAAGCAGAGTTTGTAGCCTGTTATGAGGTATCCAATCATGGGATATGGTTGCGGAATTTTGTCATGGGGCTGCGCGTATTGGATAGTGTTGATAGACCACTAAGATTATTTTGTGACAATAAATCAACAGTTTTATATTCCAACAACAACAAGAGCTCGACGAAGTCAAAGCATATTGACATCAAGTTCCTAGTTGTCAAGGAAAGAGTTCAGAGTGAATAGTTGTCCATAGAGCACATTGGGACAAACTCCATAGTTCTTGGATCCGCTTACTAAAGGACTATAACCCAAAGTGTTTTCATGAGCACATTGCTTTCATTATGGTTGTCATGTCATTTGAGGATATTCAGTTTTAATGGGAGTTTGTCATTTTAAGTGTTTTGATGTAGACACATTTCAGTTATTTCAGTTTATGGATATTTTGAGGTTATTTCTGCAGAAATATAGTTTTGGTTTATTTACACTCTGACTTTGGTTTGGTTTGATCTTACTAAGGTTTAAGGGAGGACCGGTTGGAAATAGGCGTGTTAAGATCACATTACATGAAACTTCCATGCTACACATTCACATCATGATCCATGTCATTTAGTTGTATTGCATATGTGACCGTTGATTGGTCTAGTTACGATAGATGTAACGAAGGCCGCTTTGATCCTATGTTGGTATAATTGATGGACCAGATTGGATATAAATACATTTTGGTAATGATAGCAAAATTGAGCTCATATGGTTATTGTTTTTGTAAAACATAATTATAAAGTTCCACATATAGTCCAAGTGGAAGATTGTCGGATCCTTATTCCAACGATGGACTTATATGTGAATAATTATGTTTGCAGGTTGTTATATAAGGTTGAGCCCAATGAAAAGTGATCAAATAAAGTTTAGATAATTTGGGCTTTAATGTATCTGATAGGGTACGTAAGCCTTTAATGTGTAGAGACCTAAAGTGTAATTTCTATTTTAATGATGGGCTGAAATGGAAAATTACAAAAGGATAATGATAAGTTGTCTTTATCTTGAAAAAAAAGAATAACTTATCAATTATCTATATATATAGAGCGGTTATGGTCCTCAGATCACACGGGGGTTTTGAGATTCAATTCTTTCTGAGATCCCATAATCAGAAAGAGTGCCAAGAGAGAAAACTAAAGAAATTCTCTGGAATACCGTGTTGATCTTGAAGACATACCGTACGACTTCACAGAATAATCAATGGCTTCAGATTTAGGTATGCTGTCACTTAATTGTTCTTGATTTTTGATGATGCAACATAAAAGATCCTGTTTTATATTTGATAATTTTCACATAAGGTTAGAACCAATAGCAACCACTATACACTCCTAAGCTACACTAGCAAGAACTTATAAGAACTGGGTGAAGTTGGTAGATTTCCCACTTTCCCAACCACTTTTGGGAAAAAAAATTGTGATCTTATTGGATCTTAATGTATATATAAAAGGTAGAAAAAGACATATCATTTATTGATATATTTATCTTGTCAACTGTATCTTGGTGGAGATCTGATATTTCATAATATATTATTAAAGAGGTTGTATATGTTAAAAAAAAAAAAATTAGATTTCTTGGTTGAATTCTTGGTTCTTACAAGTAGAGAGGAGACGAGTGAACAGCAGTGCGGTACTGTTGAGAGATGGCTGAGGCGGTGAGGGGTGAGAATTGGGGGAGGTCCCTGCCTTCGGAGAACGTTCAAGCACTTGCACAAGAGATGAGCGACACATGCATGGAGATACCTCAAAGGTATATAAGGCCGGAGTTGGACGTGGGTGTGACGGCGCCCATATGCGATGATGATGATGATGATGATGATGAAGGTGGCAGTGATGATAAGGTCCCAATCATTGATATGAATAGATTACTTGATCCTAACTTCTCTTTGGAGGAGTCTGCTAAGCTTCACTCTGCTTGCATGGATTGGGGTTTCTTCCAGGTAATTAATTCATTTGTGCATCTTAATTTCAAGTTATGTTTTATTGAGTAAGATGTTGTGGTTGATATATATATATATATGTATGCTGATGTTGCATGCATGGTTGTATGTAGTTGGTGAACCATGGAGTATCTGATGAAGTGATAGAAAAAATAAAGGTTGATTTGGAGGAGTTTTATAAGCTCCCATTGAAGGAGAAAGAGGTTTTTGCACCACTGCCTGGTAGTCTCCAAGGATATGGCCATAAACTTGTTCGTAATGAAGAGAAACTGGAGTGGCAAGACAGGATGTTCCTCATCACACAGCCACTTCATGCCAGGAACTTCACATTTTGGCCTACTTCTCCTCCAACTTTCAGGTCTCTCTCCCTCTCTCTCTCTCTTAATTTCTCTCCTCTTATTATGACAAGTATATATATATATATATATAGTCCCTAATTTTCACTTGATATATATATATATATATATATATATATATATATTCTCATATTGGGATGCAGGTCTACACTAGATAAATACTCAACAGAACTTAAATCAGTTTCAAGATGTTTATTTGAAGCCATAGCAAAGAACTTGGGTCTCCTCAATCCAGAAGTATTTTGTGGGGTACTTAAAGATGATCAGCGTATGAGGATGACTTACTACCCACCATGTCCCAAAGCAAACCAAGTTTTGGGCTTCAACCCACACAGTGATGCTTCTGGCCTCACTCTTCTCCTACAAGTCAGGGATGTCCAAGGTTTGCAAATCAAGAGAAAGGGAAAATGGCTTCCTGTTCAACCACTTGAAAATGCTCTAGTGGTCAACATTGGTGATGCCTTGGAGGTAAATCTCATATCAACATTAGATTTGAAAGCTGTTTATGGCTTTGTGTTTGCAAAACGAGCTTTTAGTCATCCACATGCTCTTTATGAACCTCTCTAGCCAATGAGTCCTGAGGCTGTCAAATGATAAAACCTATATTATTCATGAGTATAATATAAGAAAATAGTAAAATATTATTATTTTATATAATATGTTATACTATAAATTTTATTATTAATAATATTTCATATAATTAAAAAATTTATGATGTACATAATCATTAACTTCAGAAATTTATGTTTAGATTTTTTTATAAAAAATATATTTTTTATTTATTAAAAATATTATATAATTTATATACTTTTATTATATAGAAGTATATAAAAAAATCAAATTATGAATAGGTATTTAACTATTCATCACTTGAATAGTTCTTTAATTGTCTAGGGGCCCTTGGGTGGGGGTGTGTAGGGACTTAATGTAAATAGGGTTTTGGGTGGGTAGGGTATAAAAGTAAATAATGCACAAATAGTACTAGGGACTATTAGATAATTTTCCCAATTATAAATGAATTTATAATTTTAAACTAAGTCAAGTTGTACTCAGATTTTAAAATTTAAATCGAGCCGAGCTTAAACAAAATTATTCAAGTTAATTTTGAGATCAAGATGGGCTTAACCCAGTCAAGCTCGGCTTGTCCTACGTATGATCAAACCATCCAAAATTAATTAATTAAAAGAAACATACATATTAGAGCAAATAGAACAAGACCTAAGTTTCACACAATAAAATTAGAAAAATATTAGAAGGATGAAATAAAATAAAAACAATCATCCACATAGACCTTAATGTGTGTGTCTATTTTGGATGAAGAGGCATAGTTCTTATTTATTTATTTCTTTGATAAGTGTGGACAAACCATTAGAAGTACGCCGCAAGCGTAGCTCGAACCCCTAACTTTTTTTATGAGAGAGAATGAGGTAACTAACTTTTTTTTATTTTTTTTATGAAAGTTGGTGAATATAGTTTTTATAAGTTACAAACAACGCCAGCTCCGGTTAGGTCACAAGTCAATCAACCCCTGTTGTAAATTCTATTGCATAACAATAGTATGTTTTGACTTGCAACATATATTTATGATGGGTTATATTATGGCATGGTCCGAAGAAAGTGATTAAAAATATTCTATAAACCCAAGTTTTCTAAATATGAATCTTACTTCTCAACCGTTTAAGTTTTCAATATAAAAAAAATTGTTGTATCTAACACTTTATAATATTTGATAGATTTTGACAAATGGGAAATATGCAAGCGTGGAGCACAGGGTGATGGTGAACAACAAGAAAGAAAGGCTATCAATTGCTACATTTCATAGCCCTAGCGTTGATCAAATAATTGGCCCTCTCCCAGAGCTTGTGCAAAGATCTGGTGAAGAGTACTACAAGACAATGAAGTATAGGAAGTACTTGGAGCTCCACTTCTCAACCAAAGTGGAAGGCAAGAATATGGAATTCATGAAGTTGAATAAGTAAAGCATCTTATTGCATTCACTCATGTTTGTGGTTAATTTGTTCTATTTCCCTTAAGTATTCTGTTAAGTAATCAGAAATTATAAGTTTGGTCTTCTTTAGTATGATGATATCTTTGCTTGGTTGTTTATAAGTCCACTCAGGGCACATAATAAAAGCACACATTCATATTTGTCTTCCAAAACTTTGCCCTTCAATGTATTTCATTGTCCAATGTTCTATTGGACATTGTTTTCTAAACCACGCAATAATATCAAATCTCAACTCTTTGAACTCTTTAATCAATGAATGGGATTTGTGTTTTGTTGGAAATTTTATTTAATAGTATCTTTATTAACGTCTTCTTCTTTGGATCTTAGGATGGATTTTTATTGTATGAGAGGCTAAACCTTCATTGGTGTCTCATATTCTAGAACCTTAGAATGAACTTGTGACTATTTTTTTTTTATTATATTGGTTTTAATCTATTTTGTGAACCATCTATGTGTGCTTAATGCTTGTAAGTGCTAGTATGAGATCCCCAATTAGCATATTTGAGCTGTTTGATTTGTAGAGAGTTCTCGGTCATGCTAAATGTGGGCATAGATGGCAGGGGGTAAGTGCACGACGAGAGATTGGGTGTATGGTGTCACTCTCCGGATTATGGTAAAATCAAGGGTTAAAACCATTTTTGGTCCCTGAAAAAGGGACCAATGTTCATTTCCATCCCAAAATTCAAAATTTATTCAATATGGTCCCTATGTATTGCATATTTTGACACTTTGGGTCCTTATATATTCCGTATTTTGGCATTTTTTGTCCCTATTGCTGACATGGTGGTCATGTGGAATACCAATGAAATGCATATAATCTTTTTATTATTATGTTTAGGTCGTTATTTTGTTGATGTGGAGTGACAAGTGTCGGTATATGCTGATGTGGACCATATTGAACAAATTTTAAATTTTTAGGATGAAAATGAACATTGGCTCTGTTTTCAGGGACCAAAAATGGCTTTAACCCTAAAATTTAAAAGTGGGAACCACAAAATCTAATGCAATCATAGGGTGATCGATATCGTCAAATGGGACTAGGGTTTGGTCGCCTAG
This sequence comes from Dioscorea zingiberensis, assembly GCA_026586065.1. NCBI lineage: Eukaryota > Viridiplantae > Streptophyta > Magnoliopsida > Dioscoreales > Dioscoreaceae > Dioscorea > Dioscorea zingiberensis. The sequence continues at coordinate 3,325,389 of CM048827.1, read as the reverse complement.
AGATAGGGGTTGAACTAATTAGGGTTCCTCATAGGGCGGGACATGGGTTGGGCTGGGCCGGGTCTAGCTTGAAAATAGTCTATGCGTTTGGGTTGGGCTGGCCTGACCCACTTTTGGATAAAATTTTGTTAGCCCAACTCGGCACATCAGAATTTTGTTTGACCTAGGCCCATCCTAGTCCAACCCAAAAATAAAATAATTTTATTTTTACTAATAATATAAATAATTAAATAAAACATATATTAGACTATTATATAAAAAAGTAGAACATAAAGAGGACTAGAGTTTTGGTGTTTTACTTTTCAGGGTTTTTTTTAAACTATTTTTTTTTATCACAGATAAACTATACGGCTTGACTCAATGACTTCTAATGATATTGAAGAGTTAAAGGTTTAAAAAAAAAAGAGAAAAGACATTCTCTCATTGGCTTTCATTTTTCCAAAACATTAAACATGGCCCACATCATATTTACATTATATATATATATATATATATATATATATATATATATATATATACACTACCATTGTCTGATCGAATTGGTAGGATCATTTATTACGATCCGTGAGACCCATTTTGGTCTTTGGAGCATGTTTGAAGGATTTTCTACCATACGGATGGGAAGATCATCGAAAAATAAGCTAGCCTGTCAATTTTCATACAATTTGGTGACCGTTTGGTCCTCGTACTTAACGGTTCTTATTTTATAGAAATATGAACTGTTCAAAATTTCAACCATTAAGTGGGATGACCAAACGGTCATCAAATTATATGAAAATTGACAGGCTAGCTTATTTATCGATGATCTTCCCATCCGTACGGTCGAAAATCCTTCAAACATGCTCCAAGGGCCAAAATGGGAGGCGACTTGATATGAGCGGTATTAGATTACCGCATGCGATAACATGACTATATATATCGTAGTGATAGGATCAGATCGGTCGCAAGTGCGGCCGCCTAATCGTATCACTATTTTTATATTATATATATATATATATATATATATGTTTTTTTTAATATTATATTATATTATATTATTATATATATATATATATATATATATATATATATATATATATATAGGCGTGATATCACGCAGTCAACCGGATGAATTTTGCATTCTCGGTCACCTCCCATTTGGCCCCCTGGAGCATGTTTGAAGGATTTCCAACTGTATGGATGAGAAGATCATCGAAAAATAAGCTAGCATGTCCATTTTCATACAATTTGGTAACCGTTTGGTCCTCCCACTTAACGGTTGAAATTCTGGACTATTCAGATTTCTATAAAATAAGAACCGTCAAGTGGGAGGACCAAAAGGTTACCAAATTATATGAAAATGGACATCTTTAGCCGATGATCTTCCCATCCGTACGGTTGGAAATCCTTCAAACGTGCTCTAGGGGGCCAAATGAGAGGTGACTGGGAATGTAAAATGCATCTGGTTGACCGCGTGATATCACGCCTATATATATATACCCATTTGGGTACTTGGAGCATGTTTTAAGGATTTCCAACCGCACGGATGGGAAGATCAACGAAAAATAAGCTAGCATGTCCATTTTCATATAATTTAGTGACCGTTTTGTCCCGCCAATTAATGGTTCTTATTTTAGGGAAATTTTAAAAGTTCAGAATTACAACCATTAAGTGGGAGGACCAAACGGTTACCAAATTGTATGAAAATGGACATGTTAGCTTATTTTCAATGAGCTTTCCATCCGTACGGTTGGAAATCCTTCAAACATGCTCCAGGGGTAAAATGAGGCGATTGATTTGGAGCGATTATTCGTTGCGTCTGATAGAGCAGCTTGTATATATATATATATATATATATATATATATATATATATATATATATATATAAACCTCTGATATCATCCGACCCACTTTTCCACACTGTATGCATGGTGTGGTCTATAGTGTGGGTTTTAGTTTTTTTTTTTTGTTTAGGGTGTTATAGTGGGCCGGCTGCACTGTAACACTCCTTTATATATATATAAATTTTATAGATATATGTATTCTGACAATAAGATAATATATATATATATATATATATATATATATATATATATATATATATATATATATATATAAACCTTTGATATCATCCGACCCAATTTTCCACACTGTACGCATGGGGTGGTGTATAGTGTGGGTTTTAGTTTTTTTTTTTTTTTTTTTGTTTAGGGTGTTACAGTGGGCGGCCGCACTGTAACACTCCTCTATATGTATATAAATTTTATAGATATATTTATTTTGATGATAAGATAATATATATATATATATACACACACGGGATTGATATGGTGCGGTCGGTCGCACTTGCGGTCGGCCCGGTATATCTCATGTTATATCGGGTCGGGCACCTGGCCGCTCGAGACTCGACCCGATCATGTAGAGATATGGCTCTATATATATATATATATATATATATATATATATATATATATATATATATATATGAATTATTCTTGTCGCATTTCGCGGATCCTTTGTGTAGATCCGGCCGACGCCCATTTCGGCCCTTCGAGCATGTTTGAAGGATTTCCAATCATACGGATAGGAGGATCATCGAAAAATAAGCTAGCTTGTCAATTTTCATACAATTTGGTGACCGTTTGGTCCTCCCACTTAATGGTTGAAATTCTGAACCCTTAAAATTTCTCTAAAATAAGAACCATTAAGTGGGAGGACCAAACAGTCACCAAATTATATGAAAATTGACAGGCTAGCTTATTTTTCGATGATCTTCTCATCAAACACAAGGCCACCCTGACCACCATCACCCGCCATCGCTTTCGTCCTGACCTAAATTCCATCTTCCCACTTCCAAGGCCCTTCCTTTCCTCATTCCCATCCTTCTTTGCCATCTCCATCAAATCCCTAATCATCTACTCTGTCTGCTCCTCCACATTCACCGACTTCTCTGATATCACAGGCTTCGACACAGTCTCCAACAACCTCGACGACGATGATGTTCTCACCGCCTCTCTATGGGAAGGCGCCTTAGTGTAACGCTGGGACGCGTTGGTGACCCATCTCGAGTATACCACAACGCTCGAGAGGCTCGGCCTCACCAAGCTTTCCACTGGCCTCTCGAGGTCCCATGCCTCCATAATAGGCATCCGACTTCCCTCCCAAAGGACCGGTGGCTCATCTCCCAGCAACAGAGAAGAAGGAACTCCTGTTCTCGTCTCAGTCGATGTCACGAGGAGGAAGCTTAGGCTAAAGCTTGACGGTATCATTCGCACTGTCATCAGTCTTTGCTGCAAAAGGTGTGCTGGAGATTCATTCCATATCGTTTAAAGACCTCAATTTGCATTGTTTTTTCGTATAATTACTGTGAAATTGAACTGTTTGATTGGAAAGATTGGGATTGATTCTGGAATTCCTGAAATCCACTCATCTCCAAGAGCTTGGAAGTGATCACTTAGAACAAGTATCTTTCTAGCCGAAAGAGAATTATTTTCTCCCATACTTCTAAACGTTATTTCATTTAAGTAGGATTATGATTTTGATGAAAAGATTTAATATTCAATTGAGGATCTCATGACAATTACATCAATGTTTAGATTGGGCTGTCAATTTTTCAGTCAGACTTTTGGTACAATTTACTGTCTTAAGTTGTTAGCTTTTCGCATATGTGGTATGTAGAAAGTGTTATCTTTAGTTGTAACACAATATAAAGAAAGCCTTTTCCTTTAAGGGATGCCTTATGTGTGAACGATCTTAGCAAGTATGTGAAGTCTTAAAAATACTTGATCTCTGAAAAAACTCATCTAATAATCTGATTTGTTTGGTATGCTTGTCTACTTTTGGTACAATTTACTGTCTTGAAGTTGCTAGCTTCTCACTTATGCGTCATGTAGAAAGTGTTATCTTCGGTTAACACAATATAGAGATAGTCTTTTCCTTTAAGAGATGCTTCTTATGCCAATTATCTTAGCGAGTATGTGAAGTTTTAAAAATACTTGATCTTTGAAAGAACTCATCTAAATAATCTGATATGTTTGGTATGCTTGTCTACTTACTTCAGTTTAAGATATTCCTATGTTGAATGGCATGATGTTTGTTGTGGCCATTATCTAACATTCATCATCAGGTGTGCTGAGCCGGCTGCGGAGAGGGTCTTCTCAAATTTCACTCTTTTGCTAACTGAGTATCCAATTGAGGAAGCAAGGGATTATGTCCTCAGTGTAGAGAAAACCTTAACAAAAGCAGTTGTAGTTGCAATAAGAAGGATGCACAGGAGAAAAAATATGGGCCTCTCAAGGACCTTGAAAAGCAAATGCAAAGGAGATGACAGAAATGCTGGCTGTCAACTGATGTTGACCCAAAGTTGAATTGCCAGATCTTTCAGTGCCTTCTCATCATAATCATCCATATAGTTTTGGTGGAAAGGTTTACCACGTCATTGATTGCTCAATGCCAAAGTCAACGACACTCGAAAAGTCATAGAAGAGAATAAAAGGAGGCAACATCCATGCCATACTTATTAACGACAAGTTCCTATTTAATGAAATTGTTAGTTATTGCCCTTTGTTTCATTGTTCGTGATTTGTTTGGATATAAGTTGAACAAGTGAATTGTAATCTTAATTCAGACCACTTGTCTGGCATATCAATGTATGCAATGATACACTTTAAGGGGTTTGGTATGTTTATCTGCACAACTCATCAACTTGCAAGATCATTTCGCAGAAAGAATAGTAAATCAGAAAAGTTGCCTTTCATCTGTCTAGGATTTACTAAATCAAAAAAATAACAAGTAATGCCTATCATTGAATACACTTAAGTCTGATAAAGAACCAATAAATGATATAAACTTGTAAAAAAAACAAAATGAACATCTAACCTGTAAATAATAAAAAGATATATATACACTTAAGTCTGATAAAGAACCAATAAATGATATAAACTTGTAAAAAAAACCAAATGAACATCTAACCTGTAAATAATAAAAAGATATATATATATATAGGGTAAATTTTAAAAAAAAAAATCCATGTGGTTTCACGTACAGATTTGCATAATAGGGAATGTGGTTTTTATTTTCGAAAAAAACCTTGTGATTTCTCCAGTTAAAAAAAATGGAAAAACCGTTAACTCCCACTAACGGCGTTAAGTTGGCAGGGTATTTTTGTCAAAATTTATAAAAATGATGCCGAAAATTATATGAAAATTGCCCTAAATTGGATTTTTTTCAAATCTCTATCGGTTTGAGAGATTGAAACCAAAAAAATGGACAAAAATGCCCCTACCAACTAAGCATAAGTTAACACCGTTAATGGGAGTTAACGGTATTTCCCTTTTTTGTTAACTCGAGAAACCATAAGATTTTTTTCAAAAAAAAAAAAAAAACCACTTTCCCTATTATGCAAATCTGTGAAACCACATGGTTTTTTTTAAATTTACCCATATATATTTATATATATATATATATAGAAGCTGATATGGTCGGTAGGCGCTTAAGTCTTGACGAACTGCGTGTCAGCGCCCGGTTGGTTGCTTAATGATTAAGCAACCAGTAGTGACTTGACACGTGTCCGGCGCTAGCGGTCGGTAGGATATATCAGGTCCCTATATATATATATATATATATATATATATATATATATATATATATATATATATATTTGATAGTGTTACATTGTAAACCTACACATATATTGTTTCATGCCGACTATTAAGTAGTTTCAGCAACCCTTCAACTAGGGAAGGAAGAGCAGTCATTCAGATTGTGCACAGACTCCATTTTAACTTCAAAGTATAGTATTACATTGTAAACCTACACATATATTGTTTCATACCGACTATTAAGTAGCTTCAATAGCCCTTCAACTATGAAGGAAGAGTAGTCATTCAGATTGTGCACAGACTCCAATTTCACTTCAAAGTCTTTGATTGGAAATCTTTCTTCAATATAGTCTAGATCTATAAAAAATCAAGCATATTACTCCACTTATGAAATGATGAGCTGAGGATGAACCACAAAAGGCAAAAGAATTTCCCTATCTATATTAATGAAAGATGTTTATTAGTTTCCATTATCTTGATTATGGTGTGGATTCTTCTTGTTTTCATGGATCATCAGACTACTATACAACAAAAACATTCATGATAATCTACAGCAATGTATCAAGAGAATGATAGAAAGATAATTTGGCAAATGCATAATCAAAATAAGATAAAAATGAAAAAAAAGGAAAAACCCAGCATTGTGACCCATCTCGCGTTGTGGCGTACTCGAGACGGGTCACCGACGCGTCCCGCCGGTACATTACGACGCCTTTCCACATAGAGGCAGCGAGAGCATCATCTTCGTCAAGGTCGTCGGAGACTGCGTCGAAGCCTATGATATCGGAGAAGTCGGTGAATGCGGAGGAGCAGACGGAGCAGATGATTAGGAATTTGTTGGAGATGGCGGAGAAGAATGGAAATGAGGAAAGGAAGGGTCTTGGAAGTGGGGATATGGAGTATATAAGGTCAGTAGGAAGGCGATAGCGGTGATGGTGGTCATGGTGGCTATGGGTTTGAGAGGAGAAGTGAGGAGGAGCGCCATTAGAGTAGCTCAGAGCTTTAAGATTGGATGGTGAACCACGGCCAGATCTAGCACTTACTTTTAGGTACATTTGGATTTTTGATCCAATTCTTTGATATGCAAAGATCCCTAGATTTCTAATCTACACACGTCCGTATATAACGAATTGCCATATATATATATATATATATATATATATATATATATATATATATATATATATACTGAGGCGTCTGATAAGGCCGGCGGGATTACTATTACGGTAAGATTAAGCCTCCCATTTTGACCATTGGAGAATGTTTTAAGGATTTCCAACCATATGGATGGAAAGAACATCGAAAAATAAGCAAGCATGTCAATTTTCATACAATTTGGGGACTTGTAGGGTTTTTTTTTTAACGGATGAAAATTTATAGAAATCCTACCGGTTCAGAATTTCACCAGTTAAGATGAAGACCCTAAAAGTTCCCAAATTGTATGAAAATTGACTTGCTAGCTTATTTTTTGATGTTCTTTCCATCCATAAGGTTGGATTTCCTCAAAACCCTGTGTAAGTGGGTCAAATGGAGGCGACCGCACTTGCACAGTGATAAGGTTGGCCGCATAGTATCATGCCCGTATATATATATATATATATATATATATATATATATATATATATATATGGGTCATGATACTATGCGGCCGACCTTGACACTGTGCAAGTGTGGTCTCCCCATTTTAGCCCACTTGCACAGTATTTTAACCAAATCCAACCATATGGATGGAAAAAATATAGAAAAATAAGCTAGCATGTCAATTTTCATACAATTTGGGGACTTGTAGGGTCTTTACAAAATTTATAGAAATCCTACCGGTTCAGAATTTCGCCCGTTAAGATGAAGACCCTATAAGTTCCCAAATTGTATGAAAATTGACATGCTCGCTTATTTTTCGATATTCTTTCCATCCATAAGGTTGGATTTCCTCAAAACACTGTGTAAGTGGGTTAAATGGAGGCAACCGCACTTACACAGTGATAAGGCTGGCCGCATAGTATCATGCCCGTATATATATATATATATATATATATATATATATATATATATATATGGGTCATGATACTATGCGGCTGACCTTGATACTATGCAAGTGTGGTCACCCCATTTTAGCCTACTTGCACAGTATTTTAACCAAATCCAATCGTATAGATGGAAAGAACATCGAAAAATAAGCTAGCATATCAATTTTCATACAGTTTGGGAATTTGTAGAGTCTTCATCTTAAAGGGTGAAATTCTGAACTGGTAAGATTTCTATAAATTTTCACCCATTAAAATTAAGACCCTACAAGTTCCCAAATTGTATGAAAATTGATATCTAGCTTATTTTTACGATATTCTTCGAAATCCATATAGTTGGAAATCCTTAAAATCTTTGTGCAGTGGCCAAAATGGGAGGCGACCTATACTTACTGATGTTCTGCCCTTGACCTTATATATATATATATATATATATATATATATATATATATATATATATAGTAGTGATAGGATTAGGCCGGCCGCACTTGCGATCGCCTCATCCAATCACTATTAATATCTATTATATAATGTAAAATATATAATTTTTAAATTATCTTATCATCAAAATACATATATATATATATATATATATATATATATATATATATATATTATCTATAATAATGATATATACATATCTAAATATTATCTAAAATATATAGATAAATCAATATATATATAAATGGATTATAAAAATAATATATATATATTTTACATTATATAATAGATAATAATAGTGATAGGATGAGGGGCCACAAGTGCGGTCGGCCTCATCCTATCACTTCTATATATATATATATATATAGGGACATGTTATAGTCAGGCCTATTGTAACACTGTACATTCCCACTCACCTCCCATTTGGCCCCCTGGAGCATGTTTGAACGATTTCCAACCATACGGATGGGAAGATCATCGAAAAATAAGCTAGCATGTCCATTTTCATACAATTTGGTAATCGTTTGGTCTTCCCACTTAACGGTTCTTATTTTATAGAAATCTGAACGATCCCGAATTTCAACCGTTAAGTGGGAGGACCAAACGGTAACCAAATTATATGAAAATGTACATGCTTGCTTATTTTTCGATGATCTTCCCATCCGTGCGGTTGGAAATCCTTAAAACTTGCTCTAGGAGGTCAAATGAGAGTCGACTGAGAATGCACAGTGCATCCGGCCGACCACATCTAATCAACGCCCATATATATATACATAATGATGTATATATTATATTTACATTATATATATATATATATATATATATATATATATATATATATATATATATGATGTATATATATACATATATATCATGATAAGGTAAGGTTGGCCGGAAACAATGTTCATTTGTGGTTGTCTCCCATTTGACCACTTGGAGCATGTTTGAAGGATTTCCAACCATATGGATGTAAAGAACATCGAAAAATAAGCTAGCATGTCAATTTTCATACAATTTGGGAACTTGTAGGGTCTTCATTTTAACGGGTAAAAATTTATAGAAATCTTACCGGTTCAAAATTTCACCCGTTAAGATGAAGACCCTACAAGTTCCCAAATTGTTTGAAAATTGATATACTGGTTTATTTTTTGATGTTCTTTCCATCTATACGGTTGGATTTCCTCAAAGCTTCTTGTCAAGTGGGCCAAAAAGAAAGCGACAACATTTACTGTGATGATAAAATTTGGCGCATAATATATATATATATATATATATATATATATATATATATATATATATATATATATATATATATATATTATTTATTAGGGTCGGGCCAGGCTGGGTCAAAATCTATATAATCAAAGTCTAGCTCGAAATATAATTTGGCCTACTTAGTTTAGCCCAACCGAGCATTTTGGGTCATTTTCCTAAGCCCAAACCCTATTTTTTGTGTTGGGTTAGGGCCAACCCATAGACTACCCGGCCCATGTCCACCCCTAGTTTCTCAAGATCCAATAACATATCAATTAGATAGCTAATATAAGGAAATTAGTTGAGCAAGGGAGTCCTAGGGCGATTGAGATCTAAGGACCATAATAAGCTCCACATTAATTTACCATAGAATTGCCAATTGCTCACTTTAGTTCCTCTTTAGATTTCTTAGTTTGGATTAAACCACCACCCATATTTTTAGGCTAGATAATAAAATGCGAAATAGTACTAGGAGCTCTGGTCCATGTGGATTTGACTACCCTACCCTTTGTTTACTATATTATTTGATCGATGCCGTACACTTGCGAGGGAGATAATAGCACATCATCGGTTGACCGGTCCACTCGGGTTGCTTGGACTTGTTGAGAGAGAGAGAGAGAGAGAGAGAGACACAGAGAGAGGGAGAGTCCTATTTATAAAATTGGAACCCTTGTTTTGTCCTAACTATCTCCCTTTTGTCTCTGGTTCTCGGGGTTGGTAGCTGAAAATCCCGGTCGCCATCCCATCATTGTTAGGATTATCCCTGCTATACTACTCATCCTCTATCATACCTTTGTCCTTTCTTACGGCCAGTGGTTATCATTGCCTATAACCAAGAGGAATCTTTGGTTGTGGAGATGCAATGCTTAGTTTATCAGGGCGCCTTTGATGGAGTCACATGGGTATTAGGATTTAGCTCGTATCACAATATATAAATTAAACTTAAAGTTCGCAATTAAATTCCATTTTCACAAAATAAAAAATTTAACTGAATACACTACTACAATATATTTTAATATAACAACAACAACACTTATCCCAAATCCCAAGCAACACAAGAACCCATACTCATATTGACGTCTCTAGTATGTACAAAACAACTTGGGATGATGGAACTTATTGGAAAATAGTAACATAGTAACTAGTAGCATATGGATGACTTGAAAATTACGTCTCTCTATCCCAAGTGACCTTCACTCGGATCTCATATGACTTGCCAAAGATGGATTTTTCTGATGTACAGTAGGGCAGGGAACTCTGCGAAGCACTTGGAAAACCCATCATCGTCGCGTACTGAAATATTAGTCTCAACTATGTTGGACTAGTTCAATGGTACTGTTACAGCAGATTTCAACAACGGAATTAGTTGCTCAGAAGTTACGCTTATAGGCTAGTTTTATGCCTTCTTGAAGATCACACTTGCCTCCTTAAATTTTCCAATTCGAGATGTAAGATCTCTAAACATGGGTGGTTTCTGCACCATGGATACCCTTTATGAGTGTAACCTCCAATTTGGCCTTCACCGCATCACTTAACACGATATAATTGACTGTCACCGAACCACATTCTCCTTTAATGACTTGTTCTAAAGGTTGTCATACACATTGGAGAAGGTGACGTTCCACGAGATTTCCCCTTTAATGACTCCAGAGTTTCCATTGGTGTTATTGCCAGCATCCTTGAGATCCATATGGATGGTGAAGCTATCATAGGCTAAGATGGATCGATCAACTGGATTATGTTGTAAGATGAGCTGCTCTCCAGGTTTAGTTTTGACAGATTCATCCCGTGTTGTTTCGTAAAGGGATTGAGAACCCACTCCGTCAGTGACTTGGATGGTGCAGTAGAGGTCGTACATGCTGTCGATTTTCACTGAAATCACCTCCACCATTGATTCATCAAGAGGATAGTAGTACTGTTGTTCATCATTGTCGACAATGGTTGTTCGTAAAGTAGACCTGACGAGGGTCTCTTCCTTCAAGATGCCAAGCACAGCAACCGCATCAAGATAATTATGGATTTCCATCTCCGGAGGTGGCGGATTTGATAGGAAACAGTGAGTTGGACTTTGTTCACGAACCAGTAACAACTCAGAGAGTTTTCCCCAGTTTTTGATGGGTGTCACTGTCTGCAAGTTGGGGTTTATAGTCGGACTCGGGCTAGTGTTTACAAATGTTGGAGCCAGAAACTCAGTGATATAAGTATATCTAAGAGATTCATATATCATAATAAGCACTACGATCAATGACTTGGCACGAATATCGTAGGTCGTGTTAGGATTATTGAGTTGTTTTACAGCTTCTCCAAGGTTCACATTGTCGAGATAATAACCATTGCTAGCTTTGAGCAAGGTGTCGTAGCCACCGGTTAAGCCGAGAGGATTTGATCCTGGAATTAGCTATGGGACACCAGCATAGAAAGTGAACTCCATCCATTTGTCCCATTTGCCAGATACCTCAATTTGGAAGCCTGCCAAGTAGAGTTTGTCCCGTCGCAGTCTCAACTTGATCGCATTTGTATCGTCGGCTCGTAGCACCATGTCCGCAAATCAAATCTCTGGGTACCCTTCAGGGGTAGAAGGAGGAGAACGGGGAAGTATGGGAAGCTGATATGAGCTAATCTTCACTCCCAGTTTCGGACGGTAATCACTCATTAATTTGATGTAACTGTCCCGCCAAACTTTGGAAATGTTAAACTCCGACAAGTCGATATTTACCAGTGCCATCTATAGCCAAAAAAGAAGAAAAAAAAGTATGGATAGATTGAACTTAAAAATTACTCAAGCTTTTTAAAATCGAAATATAAGAACCTATTTATTGCATAAATTTACAAAACATACTAACCGAAATGGAGGAAGGTACTGTAAAGCAAAGGTTGTTCAAACCCCAGTGAGGTTCTGAAGAAAATTTCCCTTGCCCCTTTGTTTAGAGAAGGCTTCATTTTAAGGGAGTTCTTTCTTTGCTTAGACTTAATACGATTGAGTCAAGTACAATAATTTCAAAGATAAGATTAAATGGCTGACAAGGAGTGCCTTCTTCACGTGGAAATATTCGTCCTTGCTCTTTATTATTAATTGTGCTACTTTTATTTTATAATCAAGTCCAAGAGCACTAATTACTTCCATGCAATACATATATGACAAACCTCTCCGAGTCAAGCAGTGAAAACTGATTTTGGACACATTTATTTGTAGTCGGATAATTGCGGAAGAGACGAACACAAATATTTTTGTTTGTTCTTTTTGCGGGGAAGAAACGAACGTGGTTGGGTTGTTTAGTACTAGATTAATGATTTGCAGTGTCTCATTAGTCATTTGGACCACCCCACTTGCCCCACGTTACATGTCCCATAATTATATTTAGATCATAATCGTTTCTGGATACTTTCGATTTCACACACATTTTATGTATTTATATATATATTTTTTGACAAAATTGGCTAGTCAAGTGGTTAGCTATTAAGTTAAAATAAAAGACATACACAATGGAGGGTGGGAATGCGTGCGTAATGGGCGAAAAAGCGCATTTCTTATCATTTGTTAATTACCTTTCGAGAAAAGTGCCTCCACCCATTATTCGAGCTTCGCTGACCTTAATGAGGCCAAAGCACTTGAGTGGGGACTTAAGTACGATATATGGCCCGATGGTTGTTGGTTTTACACACGAGTAATGATATATATCGTAGTAAAACTTAGAATCGATTTAAATGAAATAATCTCAACCAGTAGTAAATACCGAGATGGCTCGAGATCATCAATACCACCGTCTCGAGGATGGCATGGATGTTTAAGATCATTTCGTGAAGTTTATTAGGAAGTCTAGGCATGATATATATTATTACTCTTCACACACATTTTTATTGAGGGAATAATTTTCTTTATTGGGCCTCTTTCAAATCATTTCACTGTTTCAAAAAAATAAATTTGTATCAACGTAATTTGTAAGAGTACTTGATGGACAAATAAAAAAGAACTCAATTTGTAAGGAATTGTAGACGTTGAACCGTGTTTATTTACTAATAGTATTATTTTAGTAGTTTCAAGTGCCCTCTAACATTTTTGGAATTCATTTTACAATGTAGCTTTTAAATAGTTAAACGATGAAATGAAGAAAAGGAAGATATAAGTTGGCTTGGAAGTTCGATTTAAAGCTTAGATTGATTGAATAATTTTTAGTTGAAATAAAAAGCCTACGATGGGATTAATTTTTAAACAACAAAAAAGGATCGATTCAAATGTTACTAATTGTTTCAAGGCGGAAAACAAATCCCTCACATATAATTTATTTTTATTTTTTTTTCAAGTTGGATAGTTGTAGGCTTGTAGCCCTCCACATTTTGCTTCATGGATGGATTCTTCACAATTTCATGTACTAAAATACTTCAGATCATGTACAAGTATGAGATGGGAAGTATGTGTTGCTCAAGACATTGGGATCACCACCATTGATTATTATTATTTTTTTTAAAAGAAAAGTGGATAAATCACAATTAGTTGAAATTTAAAATCTTAAAATTTGTTTTATTTCATAAATTTCATAAACCACATTTATTTATTAATTATAAGAGTTAAATTCAAGTTCTGAGGCTCAACGAGGTGTATGAAAATACAAAAATGCGGTTTAGTGCCTACTCTTGACTAAGTTTGATGGTGTTGTCTCATATTCCTTTTTGATCCATTGGGTCCCATGTCTCGTCATCCTCGAAAGCTTCATCGCCTCCTTTTGCAGGGAAGGAAAACCCCCAACGTTTCTTTAAGGGTGACTCGGATGCAATATAAGCCTTTTCTTGATGTCATTATAAGCTGTAGAAGCTCGAGGTGATTACTCTAGACTCTGATCGCATCGAGCTAGAGAAACTGATCGGAGAAGAGTGGCCTCCCAATTTGGCTCTAGCCGAAATTTGAGGTAATCAAGCTTCTATCCTTGACTATCCTTCCTTTCTTTCCCTTTTGATCACTTATCTTCTCCCTTAACCATGTAGTCGACCATTTGATGGGTTTCATTGTGATGAAGTTTTGAGAGAAGGTGGCGTTGGAAGACCATTGAGTCTTCGAACAAAGGCGAGGAAGAAGGACTAGGCCAATAGCGGGGAATAAGACCGAAGCCTTGAGAAGCTGGCGTGCACCTTACGGTCGAGGAGGTCAAAGCTGGATTCCAAGAGGGTTGTTATCATGGGAGAGGTAGAAAGTCTCTATAAGGCTCGTCAAAAACACTTTCGAGAAGCCCGAGGCGGAGGATCTTGAGGAAGCGGTCGAGGGTCGGTTGTCAAGCTAACTGCGATGACCTCTTAGAGAGGTACTTCGGTCACGAGGACCACCTAGCAAACCTTTCTAAGGCCATGGAGGACTATCGTCAGTTGGAGCAGTTTGAAGAAGACATGAGGTTGCCGTGGATAACTACCTGAGCTCTGATAGTTTTGAAGCCGTAAAGAAGGAGAAATCGACTCAAGCAATAGCTGACTTAAACGCTTCTAAAGAGTTATGGGACCAACTTTATCAGGAGGCCTTGTCTAGATTTGAGGATGGCTAGAAGATCCTCCAATGAGTCGCCCATAATCATCTTGAGCTCGATATCACAATTCTAGAGTATCGAGAGACTCTAGCCTATCTACCTTCCTCAACTCGGGTGTCTAATGATGTTGAAGGTGAGGTTGCTATTGTTCCTGCTGACTTGGTACCATTGGGGTGTGGTAAGCTTACTTCGGTCAGACTAGGGAACCCTCACGGCAAGTCGGAAGCACTCTTGTAGCTGAGTGTGACTTCTTTGGTCATAGAACAACCCATCTTCATCGGTTTGCCACCGCATTGAAAAATGACTAGCCACTTGCTTGAGGTCGTCACTATCTGAATTTTTGTTTTGACCTCTAACTATCGTTTACCTCTTCTCTTTCTCTGTCCCCTTGTAATCTTTGATGGGATATAAATATTTTTGCACTTTATAACATCATGTGTCCTTTTCCTAATCTTCAAACAGTTACTTTTTTTAAGTAATCTAAGCGATTTCCTATGAACCTACTCCTAAGACAAGCGCTCCACATATACACCCCCCCCCCCCCCCCCCCAACCCACCCACCCACCCACATATTTGCACGCCCATGTGTTGATAATCTCGAGTTGTCAAATCATTAATGTTTTCTCATAATGCCCAGTTAATGATCTTGCTATAAATAGGGCTTCACAGTGCGAGATCTTTTATCTCTAATGGCTACCATATTCTCTTCCATGACTTTCTCAACTGAGCCCCTTGTTCATTCAAACAAATTGTTATTCCATTAATAAAGAGTGAAAAAAGGTAGAACCTGCCATTTTCTGGAGAAGGTGGCCCTAAGGCTGATTTGTTTTGTTTTTTTATTTTTCCAATTGGTCCTCGTGCGGAGAGATCGAGAGGGTAATTTGCCCTTCGATTCTTCTAAACCTCCCTTAATCTAGGTGAGGTTTGAATTGAGGGTAAGTTACAGGGCATCCACACGTATCTCTAATGAATCGACACTCTTTTAGATGCCCATCCGACCTTCCTCGCGGCTCCGCAGAGGTTGCCCCACGATCCCCTACGCAGGTGACGCCGAGAGGGGTAACGATTATCTCGAGGGTTAGCTGGATCCAACGACCGCAAGGAACAACAAACGAAGAACCAAAAGAACCAGAAAAATACTCTGAAATTCATGAAGATATTATTACTAAAAGTTCAATAATCTAAGGCCAACCAACAAGGTGGGTTAAATACTTTCAAAATAATAACCTAGAAACATTATCATCTTATCTAAATTGCCAAAATTGACAAATTATTATTCAAAACCAAAACTTTTCTAAATTTAAAACTCTAAAAAAATTAGATAACTCGTAAAAATACGAGATCAAATCGGATTCAAATCCTATCCTAATTTGATAAATAATTTAATATAAAAAATAGTAAAAAAGACCTAAACAGTGATATGGCGGGAAAACAAAAAAAAATTGAGTTTGAAGATGATGCCCACCAATTCAATTTGGGGGACAACATGGTGTATGCCGAAATGAGCTCTCTGGATTGGGTTCAAACGCGTGATTTCGATATCTGTAGCCAAAGTTATGGCTAAAATACAGAACCACCCCAAAACTGCTCCAATCACGCAATTGGCTCGATCACTTCCATTCTTTACGTTGATCTTCCAACTCGGTACCAACTGACTCGAGCCTCCTGCATCAGTCACCTCGGGTTGGAAAAAACTCGTCCTCGAGTTCAAAACAATGTCTTTATAATCCTCCAAAGTCTTCAAGCTTTTGCTCGTAATCGTCATGGATGGATTCTCCAATTTCCTCCTCATAGTCGTTATAGATAGGAGAGATCTCCTTATCGTAATAGTCGTAGAGGGGCGAGATCTTTTCATTGTAATTGTTGTAGATGGGCGAGATCTACTCTTTCTCATCATAGTCGAAGATAAGAAAGATCTCTTCCTTATCATCATAAATGCATTAAGTAGATGGTGAGACCTCCTCCTCCTCATCATCGTTGTAGATGGGTTGGCCAAACCTTTGATGCAGCTATGATCATGGTCTTTGAACTTCCTCAATTTGGATTTTGCCCGACAACCACGATCAAAATTGATTGCCACCAGACGCCTTGATAACTTCGTGACTTGCCTCAAAAAATTCTTAATCATCAATCGTTGGGTTAACTCCGCAACTTGACTCTGTAGATCCTTGTTCATCGTCTCCAGGGCGCTCAGGTCATGGTAATGGACTTCCTCATCCAGAACCTGTCCACCACATCGACCATCATGGCCACCACATCGACCATCATGGCCACCACGACCTCCAGCCATTGATGTCGATGCCATAGGAAGAAAACAAGCTCTCTGATACCAATTGGCCAGGGTGGGATAGTGATTATCTCATTTGGCTAAATTTGGATCCAAGTTGCGTAAGGAAGAACAAACGAAGAACCAAAAGAACCAGAGAAAATACTCTGAAATTCATGAAATATTATTACTCAAAATTCAATAATCTAAGACCAACCCACAAGTCGGGTAAAATAGCTTCAAAGGAATAATCTAGAAATTTTATAATCTTATCTAAATTGCCAAAATTGGCAAATTATTATTTAAAACTAAAACTTATCTAAATTTAAAACTCTAAACAAATTAGATAAATTCTAAAAATCTGAGATCAATTCGGATTTAAATCCAATCCAAATTTGATAAATAATTTAATACTAAAAATAGCAAAAAATAGCTAAACAGTGATATGGCGGGAAAACAACAGAATTTGAGTTCAAAGATGATGCCCACCAACTTGATCTGGGGGACCACTTGGTGTACGCCAAAACGAGCTTTCCGGATTGGGTTCAAACACGTGATTCCCATATCTTTAGCCAAAGTTATGGCCAAAATCTTGAGAACCATCTCCAAAACTACTCCAATCACGGAATTGGCTCGATTACTTCAGTCTTTATGTTGTTACGCCAGCTTCGGTACCATGACCAAAGCCTTCTACATCGGTGGCTTCTTGGGAAGTGAAGGGCAATACCCTTCATGGCGTAGGGAGGTTCCACAATATCTGAATTGGGGTATTACATCTGCTTCGTGGAAGGTTTTCATCCATCAAGCCCATGATCAACATCAGTGATGGAGGTCTCTTGCCTTACGCTAGCTTTGAAGATCCAACTATGATCCCCTCTGGCGATCCCATTCAATAAAACTTGTTTCTTTCTGGCGAGGTGTAGGCTCCTCCTAGCCATGAATCAAAGCGTTTATCTTGTAGTATATGACTATTAATAAATACGAATTATTTCTCTTTTTGCGTGCATTTTCCATTACTTGGGCGTAGACTTGCTAACTAATTTTCGCTATGCCTTGAAGTCATTTTTTGGATGAGTAAACTTTGGCAATTCAATCCGACCCGACTCAATATTCATAATTTTGATATCCACGAACACGGCTAATACTAGCATATCTTTGCATAAATTTGGGGCTATGTCTTTGAATCCCAAGTAAATTAAAGAATATTAGATATTAATCCAATAAAACTGTGGCGAGAGTGAGACCGAGAGGTCCATAGACAAATCTAGGAGATCTTGAGATAACCTTGGGAACATTAAGTCTAAAAAGCCCGGTGGTGAGGATTAGTCTAAGAAGACCATGGGCAAATGTAGAAGATCTTGAGATAACCTTGAGAAGATCCATTGAATTGACTTGGCATTATGATCTAAGCTGAATAATAAGACTATTCTTCCATCCTTAAGGAAAGAGAATCGATATAAGTATTGTTGAAGCGGCCAGTGAGGGGGTTTTGTGGTCTTCCCTCCGAGTGGGGATGATCTTTCCACGAAGATAGAGTTCTTGCCCGGTAGGCGAGGGTTTTGTGGTCTTCCCCTCGAATGAGGATGATCTTTCAAGAAGGCAGGAGTTATTGGCTTAGGTCGGCGAGGGTTTTGTGGTTTTCCTCTCGAATGAGGATGATCTTTTCCTAAAGGCTGAGTTCTTTGGCGAGATAGGCGAGGATTACGTGATCTTCCCCTCAAATAGGGAATGATCTTTTCCTAAAGATCGAGTTCGTCTCCTTGAAGAAGGGTTCACTATCGACTAGTGGGTGGTTCTCGGCTTACTCGACTTTTTAAAGTGAGTGGAGACTTCTAAGCTTGTACATAATGATTAATGTATCATTCATATGAGAAAGGTGAGTAAGTTAGAAAAATGCTTTAATGTGATCATTGGTAGTACCTTTTAAGATGCTTTCGGGGAATGAAAAAGGCCTCTTAAGTATTTGGTCCCCGAGCACCGCTAGCCTGCGTCCCGGTCGGACGACCTTAGATTACAACATAGGGACCTACCTAGTTGGGGGTACATTTCCAAGTCCAACTTTGATTCCTTTGGAATATATTCTTCTCTGAGGATAAGTTTGTGAGATGAAAGGCCACTTAGGCACTTTGGAATTGTAAAAGCAGCGGACTTCGTTGTTTTTATGTCGCATTTTCGGAGGGAGGCCTGATCCTTATTTTCTTTGAGGAGATCCAACTCTGCTCATAGGCCTTGGTCATTGGCCTCTTGGCTGAGAGACTGGGTCCGCTATGTCAGCATCCCGATTTCCAAGGGATTCATGATTTTGCTCCAAAGGCTAAGCTGAAAGGAGTTTCTCTCATAGCTATTCGGCTAGTCATCCAATTCACCCACAACACACTAGGAAGCTTGTCTACCCAACTTAAGTCAGCCTGGTGAACCATGGTCTTGAGACTCTGTAGTAAAGTTCAGTTCGTTACCTCCACCTGCCCATTCACTTAGGGATGAGTTATGGAAGTCAAAATTATTTTGATACCCAACTCAGTGCAGAAGTCGCGATACTTTTGATTATCGAACTGTTGCCCGTTGTCAGTTATGATATCAACTGGGATACCGAAATGGAAAATAATAAACTTCCATACGAAGTCTTGATATGTTCTCTTGGTTAGTTTTGCCAAGGGCTCAACTTCCACCTATTTGGTGAAGTAGTCTATGACAACAATTAAGAACTTCAGTTGTTGGATTATCATAGGAAATGATCTGAGGATATCAATTCCCCAGATAGCAAATGGCCTCAAACTCGTAATAGAGGTTAGCTGGGTGGTAGGTTGCAGGTGAATCCGAGCATGCAACTAACAAGCCTTGTACTTCTGAACTATTGTCAAAGCCTTCCATGTTAAAGTCGGCCAATAATATCTCTGTACATTTGAACTTTGTAGGCAGCGGACCTCCCTCCAATATGATTACCTCAAAACCCTTTGCGAACTACCCGAAGGAGATAATAGGCTACGAAGGGCCACATACACTTAAAATAGGGCACTTTAGATGACCTCTTGTAAGCTGGACGTCCATGATGATAAGCAGGCCGACCTTCCCACAATCTTCTTTGCCGTGGTGATCGGTCGGGAGCACCCTCTCTTAAGTAGTCAAGGGATGGTGTTGAGCCAACTCGGCTCTCCCTTAATTTCTTAGCCCTCTATGAGAGGTGTAGCATCAATACTCCTTCGGGCATAGATTGGATCTTTATAGAATTTGGTCAAGTTGAACCGCAGGGGATGACACTAGTTTAGATAAAGCATCCACCTCTTCATTATTAGGTGAGGGACTTTGATGATCTAGAAGTGTCTAAACCTCGAAGCTAGATCGCTTTACGGTGTTATATACTTGACCATACTCTCATCTCATACTTCAAACTCTCCATTCATTTTGTCCAGAGCTATGTGTGAGAATCAATATGAGCATCAAATTTTTCACTCCAACTTCGGGGCCAACTTCATCCCGGCTATCAAGGCTTTATATTACGCCTCCTTGTTTGGTAACTTTGAAAATAAACTTCAAAGCGGTCAAAGTCTTCCAACCTTTTGGAGCTTAGGGACAAGATCGACTCTTAAGTTGCTCCCGATTGGCGGACCCATCTATATATAAGGTCCAAGAGTCAGGAGAAGAAGCGGACTTGTTTCCCTCTCTAAAGCTAGGGAGGCTGCAATCAAGAGAAGTTAAGCTCCACTATAAAATCTACAAGGTCCTATGCCTTGTTGGTTGTTGTGACTTGTAATCTATATGAAACTTACTCAACTCTATAGTTAATTTAGTCATCCTCCCATATATCTCAAGACAGTAAGACTGTTTGAGGGTTGATATGTAAGAAGCTGTGACTTTGTGAGTATGGAAATAAGATCGAGCCTTTGAATTTGAGGTGACAAGCCCGTAAGCCAACTTCTCTATGGAAAGGTATTTGGATTGGGATTAAATTAAACACCCTCTTTGGTGTAATAAACAAGTTTGAACCCCATCTTCATCCTTGAGGTAACTTGAGTCGACTTTGGGGAAAAGCATAGGGTATACTTATAGCAGCGTCCCTTGTCAAGGATTTGTCAAGATAGAAGAGAGCTAAGATATTGTTTAATCTTACGAAAGATTTGTCACACTCTTGATCCACTCGACCTTGGGGGCTTTACGGAGGGCTTTGAAGAAGTGTAAGCTCTTGTCTCAGGATCTCGATATGAACCTTCCAGCTTGGTTGCCAACCTACCATTCAACCTCTAGATCTCATGGATCATCTTTAGAGGTTTTGTCTCTATCTGAGTTTGATGCTTCTCGAGGTTAGACTCTATCCCTCTCTGGGCCACCATAAACCCTAGAATTTTTGCCCGACTTGACTCTAAAAGCACACTTATTGGGATTCAGGCACATTCCATATCTCTTCAGCGTTGCAAAGGTCTTCTAAGTCAGCGATATGTTTGTTAGCTTGCTTACTCTTTACAAGTTTATCATCAACCTATGCCTCGACATTTCTCCCAAGTTGTTCTTTGAATACCTTAGTTACCAATCTCTAAAAAGTTACCCTATTGTTCTTCAAGCCAAAAGGGCATGACTCGGTAGTAGTATGTTCCCTTATCAGTAATGAATGAAGTTTTCTCCCCGTCCGACTTGGCCATCTTGATCCTGATTATGGCGGAGAAAGCGTCGAGAGAAAACTTAACAAGCTATGCTCGACCATTGAGTCAACCAAGTTATCAGTTATGGGAAGGGGAAAGTTTTCTTTTGGGCAAGTTTTAATCAAATCAGTGAAATCTATGCACATCCTCCACTTTTCGGTGACCTTTTTTACTAAAACTACATTGGCCAACAACTCTGGGAATTGTATTTTCCGATAAGAACTCCCTCTGCTGCCGAGGTTCTGCAACAATGGCGATCTGCAAGGGGAAGTCCGAGGTCTATCCCAGGAATCTCTAACGATCAAGTTAGCCAAATGAAGTCAATGAGAGGATAACAGAGATCAAAGATCTCTCTTAAAGAAATCCCAAGAAAAAATTGGATCAAAGAATGAGTGGGGAGTAAGCTTGGAGCAAGAGAGAGATCTCTTAGAGAGCTAGAACTTGTGGGGTGGTGCAGGGTCTGAGAAGAAGGCTCTCTGCTCTCTCAAATTGACTCCTTTTATACCTTCCGAGAGGCGGTTGGGTCATTGGAGGTGACTTGGATGCCAAGCTAACCATTGCTTGGGCGGTAAGTAAGCGTCATCTCAATGCCAACTCAGGTGGAACCTTCTAGTGGCTTGGAGAGGCTTGTTCAGAGCCTCTCCTATCTCTTCTGGAAGCTCCATGCAGATGTTTTAGTTTCGCAGTCTCTAGGATCGTATCACACGTATGGTGAAATTTCCCGAATAACAAGTTGTTATGTCAGCATATTATATTAAAAAAACTCAAAAACCAAAAAAAAATATAATAGTTGACATGAGGCGTGTGATGTTGCATAGTACTAACATGTGCATACCACATCATATGATATGGCTAATTCTACTCATATACAAAAAATAACATTTTATTCATGTCGTTCAGAATTGTGATGGAGAGGGATTAAAAGTGATTATTGGTTTTATTTTAGTGATATTTTTAGGTGTAATACCCAATTTAGTCCCTCTATTATATCGATTTGTGACTTCAGATCCCTCTATTATAATTTGAGCTTTTTTGGTCGCTATATTTTCACGATTGATCAATGTTAGTCTCTAGAGGCATATTTATAGGGACCAAAAAGGCCTATTTAACCTAAAGTTGATGAAGAGAGAGGGACTGACATTTCTGAATCGTGAAAGTATAGGCACTAAAAAGGCTCAAAATACAATAGAGGGACTTAAAGTCTCAAATCGGTATAATAGTGAGACTAAATTGGGTATTACACCATCTTTTTAACACATGACATGACCAACTCTACACATTTAAAATATATATATATATATATCTATATATATATATATATAT
Organism: Dioscorea zingiberensis; assembly: GCA_026586065.1. NCBI lineage: Eukaryota > Viridiplantae > Streptophyta > Magnoliopsida > Dioscoreales > Dioscoreaceae > Dioscorea > Dioscorea zingiberensis. The sequence continues at coordinate 3,302,358 of CM048827.1, read as the reverse complement.
ATATATATATATTCATATAGTTTACAACTATAACATTTATTTTATTTCAAGGTTCTTATTAACCCATTTTATAGTTTAGGAACAAATTTGATGACTAAAGCCTTATGAGAAAGGATTGTATGAAACTGTTACACCGCATCAGTATATACCCCCTCCAATAAAAAATTGTCACGTTAGATTTGTAAAAAACACTTCATTAGTTTCATACATCATCTCAACCTTCACTTTTTACTGAATAGTGCCCTTTGTTGCGCCGTGTGCTCATGCCGGATGCCTCTCCAGTGTCTCTCGCCTGACACCGGCAGTTGTGTCCCTCTCCCTCCATGTCTTCTCCCGCCCCAATACCCTCTCCCTCCCCGATAGCCTCCTCGTCTCTGATGTTTCCATCCTTCCTCTCTTGCCTCATCATCTCCGATGTTTCTGTCCTTCCCCTCTTGTCTCCTCGTTTCCGATGTTGCCATCCTTCCCCTGATCTCCTTCTTGATTTCCTCTCTAACCTTGATTATGCCCTATCTTGCAATGAGATTTTTGCCGTGGAGGCTCTTGATTCATGCTTCCAAGGAGAGCTTCTATCCAAGGTTAGCAACAAGATATCACGCAATTAGTATTGATTAAGAGTTAATGTTTTTCAAAAACTAAGCTAAGCTTATAATTTAGTTCTCTCTTGACTGGCCCTCATGACTTTTGGAAATTTTGGTTTCCCGGTGTGACTTTCATGCTTAATTCAACTCAATTAATTTTCAAGTAATGTTCTCTTCTGGGCCTGGGGTTCTCTCCATCTCCTCTGCTATTAGGATCTCTCTATCTCCTCTCCTTATTCTGAACATAGAGCTAGCAAACTTCTCAGGTACCTTACTTTTACTTTTTAGTTTCATCATTGTATTAATTAGGTTAATTTAACATTTTTTTTTCCAATATTTTTCTATGCTTGTATTGTAAAATGTAGCCAATTGAGCAAAATTTGATTAATTTTACTTTCTATCCAAAATTTTTTGCGATTAGATTTTGTTAATCAACAAAGCTTATATTTTGGAATCTGGGGAAGGGAAAAAAGTTCCATTAGCTTGATGGATTAGGATAACATTTTTTAATGAAATTAAAGTTAGAATGAAAGTGTATTATGAAGAAGAAACATGATCTTTACAATTGATATGCTTTATGAGTAAAGGGGTCTATTGTTGAAAAGAAAGGTAACAAGCGTCCAAAGTTTGGGTGAACCTTTAAGAGCAGCGTGAACTTTTATGCTCAAAAGTAGAATGCAAGTGAACATGATGAATTGTTGGCAAAGTGAGAAAAAATTTAATCATTTAGAAATAAGGGCCGAGGTTGTAAAAGCTAAAATTACGTTTTACTATAGAAAGCGTGTTTGGATGGTTTTCTTATTTCAATGAGTCGGCATAATCATGGTTTGGCAAATTGAGGAGGAAAAGAATCAATTTAATGCTCGGGGAAGAAAAATATTAAAGGGGCATGTTGATGTTCTTCTTTTCCAATGGATTTGTTGCGGCGTCAAACAAAACAGAATTTATATTCTTTTTCTTAGAAAAGAGATTGGATTTGACAATATCAATTTTACAAATCGAGATTGTCATAATTTCTTACAAATTGAAATAGATAGATTGAGTTGAAGCATGCACAAAAGCATTATCAATTTTTCAAGCGTATAGCGGTTTGAGTGAAGTCCCAATGTTTTTGTATTCAATCCGGGTGGACCAAAATAATTGACTAGCAAATTTCTTTTTGGAGGCATGGAAGATCAAAATTGGATTATGATTGCGTTGGAGATATTCTTGTGTTTGATACAACATATAGAACAAACAAGTATAATTTGGTTTGTACTCCATTTGTAGGAATCAACAATCATTGGAATAGCATTTTGTTTTGGTTGTGCTTTTTTATCAAATGAGACCATTAATTCATTTTGCCTAGCTATTTGAAACATTTTTTAGAAGCCATGGGATACCAACAGCGGAAAAGAATTTTCAACTTGCTCAAAGTTAAGTAATGATAGAAAGCAACAAAGATAGTGTTCCCAGAGTCATCTCATACACTGTGTATGTGGCATATTTCAAATAATGGCAAACAACATCTTGCTAGCCGTTTTGCAAATTCTGAGTTTAAAGCACAATTTAACAAATGCTTCTATGGATGTGAAACTAAAGTAGAGTTTGAATCTAATTGGGTTGTTATGATTGAGAAGTTTGAACTTGAAGACCATTCTTGGCTTAAGAGATTATATGATCTTCGAGCAAAATGGTACCCTGCCTTTATACGGATGTTTTTTTAGGCTAGGACAAAATCCACTCAAAGGAGTGAAAGTATGAACAACATATTACATCAAATTATGAATTCCTCTATGTCTCTCATTCAAGTTATACAACATTACGAGCAAAAGGCAAAAAAATTTTGTCAAAATAGAATTAAATCAAGATTTTTGATGTAGAAATGGACCACCAAACAAAGTTAATGGTGGTAGGATTTTGAAACATGGATTTCCAATGTTTTATACTTTTACTATGTTCAAGAGGTTTGAAAAGGAGTTGATGGGCGGCATTGGATTGAATTGTGTTAAAGGTGCGGTGCTCAAAATCTTTCTTTATATCAATTAGCGATGAAGGGTATGAAAAGAATTTACTTTGTGAAGTTTTCACCTTCAAATGAGTGGCATCTCTTGTAGTTGCGGTATGTTTGAGACTCTTGGATTGTTATGTCGTCATACTCTATGAGGTACTTATCATACATAATGTAGAAGAGATACACGAACCATATATAGTGAAAGAGATGGACAAAAGAGCAAAAGTCAATGTTTGAAAGTGATTTAAGTCTTGGATCGATTGAATGAAGAACAATTGTAAAATTATTGAATTTTTGGAAATTAATATTTTGTTATTTCCTTGAAAAATAATATTTAAATTATTTATTTCCCCCGACTAGTGTTATTGTGGGATTAAATGATTTATTTAAATGGAAATTAAAAATTATTATGGGGTCTGTAGGGACCTAATAGTAATTTTGAAAGAATTGAGGACCTTAAAGAAGTTTTCCCCTCTCACAGTCTTGGACCTATGTGCAATTTTAAAAGTGTCAGGGACCTCTCATAAATTTTCGTGAGAAAAAAAAACCTATTAGAAGATGGGCGGTGAGATCAAGGATCTCGGATGAATCTCGATCTCGGAGCATTAATAGGGCTCTCGTAGAGCCACGCGTGGCTGGCGAGATGGAATCCATCTCATCGGTATCTTTGGATCTGAGGCAAGAGGAGAGGAATGAGTGGGGTTGACCCTATGGTAGGGTTGATGTGAACCACTCATCGGATTAGATCGTTTGGATCTGGCGTTGAGAGGATATCGGACCGTTGTTAGTAAGGAGATCTCGGCCATTTGGATGAAGCCGTGTGTTGGATCAGAGGGACTCGGGATTAAATCCTAGCCGTTAAAAAGCAATCCGAGAGATCATGGCGCATATCCGCCGGAGTGCCAATCCCGAGGCACCCCTTCCCTCTCACGGCCCGCCATAGCTTGGTACGCACGCGAGCTCGGCCTTCACTCCCGTCCGTTACAGCGGGGAGGCGGTGTCTGGCTGGCGAAGCCGTTATGGGTGGCCGCTTTATTACGCTGGCCACCCTAGGGGGGCTATAAAGAGGCGATGAACTTCCACTGTGGCTAGCGGTGGCGAGCTCATTTGTCTTTTCGGTGAGGTGCGGCAGAGGCGGGAAGAAGGCGAGGTTCTCGGTGGGGGTGTTCCTTAGCGTCCACGGTCGAGTCTTGGGGCCGTCGAGGTTGTTCTCGGCGAAGTAGAAGGCCAAATCTCCAAGTTAAAGGAGGGAAGCCTGAGAGAAGCCTTGGCCGAGGCTTCGGCCGAGAAGGCGGTGGTGCACAAAGGAGCCTGCATGGCGGCGGTGATAAATCTTGACTTATCGGTAAGTTCCCGCCACCCACTTGAGTAGTTTGTAGAGGTTAGCATGCATGGTTTAAAGGCGGTGAGGCCTCGGAGAGTGAGGTTGTGACGAGAGCTTCAATGGTTGCGGAGGCGGTGGCTCAGGAGGAACCGGCCGTGAGTAAATTGAGATTTTACGACGGGGGCCGACGCAGGCGGTGCGGGAGCTACTGCGGCAGCGAGGGGCGGGGTGGTGGCGGCTTCGGTCCTTGTGAAAGAGAGAGAAAGCGAAGAAGAAGATGCTTTTTAAAAAATAATAATAAAATAAAATCGTTTATATTTATAAACTTAGGGGTGTGTGACAATAATTTTTAATTAAAAATAATTATTTATTTTCCTCTCATTTTAATTAAAACATTAGTTAATTATTATGTATAAATAATAATTAGCTAGACATAGTATTAAAATGAGAATTTATGGACTTTAATGACCATAGATAAAAGTTAATGAATAATTAACTTAGTGTGACAAGTAATAATTTGATAGTTGAAATATTTATTTGGAAACTATGGGAGTGTGACATTTAACATAGTAGCAATGACTATATGAGGACAATAGTAATGTGACATGAATGAGTAAATTACTCTATATGTGTGAAAAAATAAATTGGGTAATTTACCAATGGGAATAACATAGATATTTGTCCTATAAAAAAATATCTATACTAGAGGTATAATTAAAGTCGTGAGACAAAAACTTTGGTTCATAAACTAAAAGAAAATCCACGAAGAAAAATAATTGAGAAACCTATTCAAATAATTTGTTTATCATAATTAACTAGTTAATTATTTGATGAAACAAATTAAAGGGTAAATTTGTCGGTTATGAAACTTACTCTGTCCTATGTAAAATAGGCCAAGAATGGTTTTATGGGCTTTGTAGTGGGCCCAATTCAACCAAAGCCTGACTAAAAGGAGATCAAGTAGGGTTCAAACCCGGCGTAGGGATGTAGAGATTGACTATCTTTGACTAAAGTAGGATTCAAAAATGATTAAGGGATGTAGAAAGCGGGGGAAATAAGGGTTAGCGACCGGGAGGGAGTCGTTAGGACCCGTTGAGTGGGCCTAAGCCCAACAAATTTACATAGGACATGCATGTGAAGTAGAAGCTTGTAGAAAACTTGACTCTAATAAGAGTCTATGTATGCGAGATACTCTCGGGGAGGCGTAAGGCATTTCAAAGGAGTCGAGGGAAGGCGTTTAGTCTCTCTCAGGAGGTAAGATTCACTTGCCTAGTTTCCACGATACTTGAGGATTTCTTGGACTTGCTATGTATTCTTGTTATATGCACCTCTTGATTACCATACATGTTGTTCATATCTATTTTTATGAATCTGTTGAGCATGTATGTTTGTTTTGGGGCGTTGTGGTGCCCTTGTTTGCTATGTTCTCTTGCACGGACTCGATTGGAGCTAGGGAAGCTCAATTTAGGGATGTTCGGGGGCCAGGGACCCACGACCTTCACTGTGACCCTACCGGAGAAACAAATCTCTAGAGGTCTTACTTGTCGATTGGGCATGGTACCTTGGCCAGTGTTAACTACTTGTGGGAGGTAGTTCTACGATGCGGCCAGGAGGGTCAAAGCGACTATCTAGGTGCGTATCTATATCCAAAAATTTGGACATCTTGGCCGGGGTAAACTTTGAGTTCTCTTAGAGACTCACTCTGAGCACTTAGAGGGTTTTACGTATCGGGTCGTGCACCTTTGACTTGCTTGTGGTAGACTCCTAGGACTATATTGTTGATATTATGATCTCATTGGGTACATCATATTTCCTATCTATGACATTTGTGACTGTGAGGGGTACTACTTGGGCTTTCCATTCGAGAAAGCTCATGTGTTTTCTCTTTTCCTCTTTTCTGAGTTCCAGGGTTTTAGGAGGGAGAGGAGCAGGGGAGGACAGGGGAGACCTGAGGTTTTAGGAGTCTCCTTTATCTTTATCTTTATGAGCATTGTTATTGTAGGACCCGTATAGGGACCAGACTGTTTTAGGGCCTATGGACCCTGTCGACTGTATGTTCCTTGGAACACGAGTCTATTTATTTTTATGGATTGTTATCTGCTTATCACATTATTAGGCCTTGTATTCGAGTTGAGTTCATCTCTTCCTTAATCTGGCCGGTGCATTGGCGTGCTTTCGAGGGTCAGGATTAGGGTCAGGGCGTTACAAAAATCAACTTCGCTTATTTGCGACTTAGTGAGTTGAATCACATTAGTTACAACCTTTTTGATAAAAGTTCATTAAGTCCTCAATGTTCCTAAAATTTTTTAAAGAGAAATTGATGGAGGCATTACAACTAGTTGAGAAAGAAATGACAACTTTGAAAGATGTCAAAGAATTGAGAAAGTGCGCACAAAAAGCCATTCAAAGAAGATGTTAGTGATGGTGCTAATGAGGGATGCCCACTATTCAGTTCATGAGAAGCATGTGCTTGATCTTGTACCTATCAAAACAAAATGTTCAAGAAGTTGTGAATGAAAAGTCAATTGAAGAAGAGCCAAAAGAAGAAAAAGGGAAAGTAGATAGCTCCCAAAATTCAAGAGAAAAAGAGAATATACAAGGTGTGTTTGAATCTACTTTATTTTTCTATATGTTTTATCATTCAACTTGTGTTACTATATTACGAAACTTGTATTTCCTCATCTTTAATCCTACATCTATTAACGTTTTTTTTTTTGTCAAATGCCAGAAAGCAAATCATTTACAAATGGAGATGCTCTTGGGATGTTTCCTCTACAAAATAATGTTTATCCTTTATGCCAAGGGTTTCAAGTGCCACTAAATCAAAACAACCATAATCAATTTTTTTCTCCTTCCTTTTCATTAGATTTAAGTATGTAGGTTGGCATGCCATTACCTAATTTTAAAATGTAAATTGGTCAATTTCATTTGGTGCTCATAACCAATTTATTCATGTTGCATAAGTACTCATTCAATATTTTTGCACTTTTCTACAATTTCTCTTATCGTTATTGCACTTTGGGTTCAATTTTCAATTTAATAATAGAGTTCTATATAGGGCTTTTCTCCAACTTGGGTGTTCAATCTTCAAGCTAGCACTTAGGTTATACAAGAATGATCCCATCTCCATGCATTGCCATTAGGTAAAACATGGGTGTTTTTACTTGCCTATAGTTTAAAAATTGCTGGCCTTATTCGCTATTTTGGAATTACCTAATTGCATACATACCTTTTATACTTATAGAGACTACTTAGTGCTTTGGGACACTCCAAAAATAGTGATGGGAGATCATGTTTACAACAATGAAAGATTTCCAATTTCATTTTATAATTGAATTTTGTTGCTCAATTTTTTGGATGAAGAGTGACATCTACGCAAAAAATTAATGATCTAGGTTTCCATTTTTGTATTGAATTATGTGTTGTCATTGAAAGATTTCAGTTTTATTTTATCTTAAATTATGAATTGTTTTAATCATTTGGATGAAAGAGTGACATCATCCACGAGGGGCTTTGCAATGTTCTTGAAATTTATTGGAGAGGTAGTGCTAAGCTTCTTTTATAGAAATTTTTTTGAATCTGTAGATTTACAAACCAAGATAATCAATGTTTTGCCTTTGAGACAAGTTATATACTTGGGATTGAATAGCTAATCTCCACTTGCTCTTAGATTAGCGATCTATCAAGTTCATGTGATAGATGTCTTCTATTTTTTCAACATTGATGATACATCCAATAATTTATAGAGATAGGCGGACATTGTATCACTTTTGAGCGTATGTAAAATTTTAGCTATGGAAAGTTAGAAGGAATTCAACAATATTGTGCATATTGAGCTACTTACCTGTTATGGAATTGAGATATGTATAACATTCAGCAACAATTAAGAACCTCAAGTTAAATTATTGGGTAATAATGTTTCAAGGTGTATTGACTGTATATTTTTAAACTTATGTCACACAATGTTTAAGCATCGTAAGCTTATATATTTAGTTACGGATGGGTTGGGGGTTGGAAAATCTTGGATATTTTTTTTTTTGGTCTTTTGTTTTTTATGAACATAATGGCATCAAATTCTTGAATGAATTTGTTCATAATTTATCACGTCACATGTGTTTTTTCTCTCTATGTTATTCCTGGGCTTCATCTTGGAGTAAAGAGTGCTTAAAAAGGAGGTTTTTGCTATTGAGAATCAAGCAAATTAATGCGAGATCAACAAAAATCAACTCTCTTTTTGT
>CM048827.1:3142617-3294122 GCA_026586065.1 Dioscorea zingiberensis | reverse complement strand
TTAAGATATATAAATATTATTAAATATGTGTATTTTTGTCACATATATATTTAATAAATATCAAACAAATTAATTTATTAAAGAATAATAAAAAAATTTAATATTTTTTTTTTTTGACAAAGACGACAAACATCAATTCATCAGGGACGAATAATATAATGATTATACGTGCCCTGATCTTACGGTCATGGGGTGTTTAACGCGGGATACCAACCAAAAATTATTATCATTTATTTAAAGGGAATGATAACCAAGTCCCCATGCGGGCATGCTCAAAACCTAATAATTACAACAAGAGGGCCTCTGTTTTCCTCTCTGTCAATGCGATGCTTCTCGTGAATTTAGGGTTCTTTGGTTCATTGAGATTATGAGATTCGTGGAGCTGAGAGATGGATATCGGAGTGGCGACGAGAAGCGATTCGGCCCCTCCCGCTGCGAGGAAGCGATGGGTTCCGAGATCGCTGGTGCTGGGATCGACGCTCTTCGCGCTTGGCCTCATTTCGCTCTTCACTGGCCATGTTGCTTCCGAAATCGAGTGGTCGCAGCTTCGCAAAGCATGGCGGTCTAGAAAGGTATGGATTTTGGGCGGTTTTCTATAATTCAAGCAGAGTTCTGTTGAGAAAGCTTGGTAGGTGTAGGCTTTTATTGTTAGGGTGTTATTGATGTGGAAGATCTAATGGATATATATTGATGTTGATGAGCGGTTTGGCAGTTAGTTTCACAGGTCGAATTTGGTTTGCAAATCAATCTTTGTCAGAGAGTATCGTGAAAGATTTATGATTTATTGGCCAGGGAGAAAAAATCTTAGTCTTTTATATAGATTGGTCGATTTAAGTTTTCGAGTTTCAGATATTGTTATTTTGGAAACTCTAGTTGAATTCATACCGAAGTAGATAAGCTTTGTAACAATGCAATTTATTTCAGGTAGAGTTAGGTTTGCAAATCTATCTATCTATTGCGAAAGATTATATTTTATTGGTCAGAGATAAAATTCTTAGTATTTTAAAATGGATTTAGTGGATTTAGTTTTTTAGATATTTATTTATTTTTGGGAAATTGTAATTGATAGATATTGGGGGAAATTCAGGAAAAGCACAGAACGAAGTATGGTTTAGAATTTCACGGGTAGATGAATGGTGTTTGCAAATATATCTATATATTTGGAAAGTGCTGTTAAGAAGTTTTGCTTTATACAGCTGATACTTCGAAATCTTTCATGTTGTCAGTTTGGAAAGTCTAATAGATAGATATGGCCATCATTCAGGAGGATGAAGTAGTTTTGCACCTGGTGTTGCGGGGTTTGCACTTTTCAGGGGTTTCAGTATTTATGCTCTGTTACTATGACCAATACATGTTTTATTGACTAGAGAGAAATCTCAACAATTTTAAGAAATTCTAGAAGATTTTAAACTGCTTTTTCTGGACTGATAGTTTGGAAGGGCTAATAGGCACTTCTCTTCAAGTTGATAGCTATTTGTAATAGTTTTGCTGGACTTTGGATTGGAATGAATCCATATGCTAACATTTCCAGATTTAAGAGTAAAAGGTAAATTATCATCAAATACCTAGGTGTGCTGTTGGTAGGATAAAGAATTTGGTTTTCATTCTAGATGAATTAGGGTTTGCAAATCATCCATTTACAAAACTTAGAAGCTTACAGATAAATACTTTGAAAGGCTTTATTTATCAAAGAAAAGATTCTTAATAGAAAGTTTAGTAGATTTACTGGCTTTTTTAATGGATGATATTAGTCCTTAAAGTAGCTTTTTGTGAGTTGTGAAGATGGCCAACCATCCTGATAAGTACTCTGCAGTTAATAGGGGTGGATTAGAGTGAAAATTTATATATTTCCAAATATTAGGGAAAATGTACAGGTGTCATGGAAGATGCTTTATTGGCGGCTGCAGAAGAAGTCCTGAAAATACTGGCTAAATTTCAACTGGAGTCCCGAACTCCTGGGAGAATTCATCTTTTTATCTTCATTTTTAACGACGAAAACTAAGATTTGGACCTTTAATCTTTCCAAAATGCAGGTAATTTTAGATTACATGGATTTTTTAGTTTAAAGATTCATGAGTCGCTACTACCAGAAATACAACACATTTTGCTTTTGCTAATTTGAAAGATTTTAGAAAATATTATCAGGGAGGTGAGATTTTTGGTGGAAGCCTGAGATTGATATATGGCGATCAGAATTTCAAAATTTATATTATAGTTGTAGTCAAAGGATTTTTTATTTTCGGTGTAAGTTATCTATTCAGATCGTGGCGCTACATCTATTTTTATAGTTTTTATTTGTGAAATTTAGGATTTCCATAATTTTGAATAGCTGTTGGCTTCATCTTGAGGAAGATTCACTTTCTTTTCTCATTCTAAATTCACTGGCTTATGTTATCGAGGTATCGAACATTTTCCAAATAGTTTCACTTGTGTTAAATACATTTTTGCAGTATCTAGTGGAGTAATAGAATTCAGTATATTTCCGCAGTCACATTTGGTTTTACAGAGCAATTCAGTCTATATCAGCTTCTAGATAATATTCTAACAATTTGTTTCTTTATATTTCTTTTTCTTCTTACATCATTTGTTTTGCTGCCTCTATTATTTTATTATATAGCCCCCATTTCTTGCCTTTTTGCAAAACATTTAGTGATCATTTATAGTTGTTCAGTACAACATTTTGTCTCCCAACTTTTTTGTTCTGGTTTCACAGTGAGTTTATGAATCTGGCAATACATCCCAAATCAATTTTCTTTTTGTACAAATAATGATTTGGTGATCATTCAAATACTTCCACTAATTTTTCAAGGTATTGTCCTGGTTTCAAATCTAGCTGCACTTACGAGAAGAGAAATCTAATGAATTTATTTTTACTAATTACGACAATTGGAGGATTAAATCAACAAAGGAACAGGGGTAAATTGCTTAACTACAGTGTAGCTAACATGATAATAAGGGAATCTAATGGGAATGGCTTTGAGGATAATACAAGAGAACACTCATTTTGTACAATTAGTGGTAATATTTTACTATACACAGATCTGCAGTAAAGAATGTCCAGAGAGTTTGAAATTTTACATGTTTTGTCTTAAAACCATACCTATAAAAATCCCTTAGGAATCCACTTTCCTGGGCGTAAGGCAAGTATTTTTGGGTTTAATGACCACAGTCATTGACCAGCCATCACACTGTCCGCACCCCATGAGAAGCGGCCGGATGAAACCACTTCAAGAGCTTCTATCTTGCTTTTGAACTTTATGGGAGCCACACCTCTACCTAATCAGCCTGGTGAATTAAGAATCTTACGGTAAGAAGATAATTTCCACAAAAGTCTGAAAATCTATGGTACCTTACAGCATGGGTAGCAGGCATACCAAATAGAGATATATGTACAAAACACTCATGCTCATGAGCATCATATGGAGGTTAGTAGATATGTAAAAAATAAAATTAAATCACCCACAATCATCTGTGGCCATATTTAGTATTGTGGAATGCGGTAAGGAGATAATGGGATTGAAATATTTTCAAATAATAATAATAAAATTTTGCTTATGGGTGGCGATCATTTCTCACCCTGATTCCACTAGTTTCCATTCTCACACCCATTTTCATGTACTTTCTCGTACCGATTGCATCAATTTCTTTCATATGAAACAAATAGAACGTAGCATGAAGTCTGCAACGTCCAAAAGCTTCGAAGGCCTTACTTTTTAACTATAGCACTTATACAGTTTTTTTTGAGCTAAGCCTTAAGGAAACCTTTTGGCCAGTAATAATCGCAAATGGTGAGGGAGCTACATTTTGGAATCGCTCTCATTAAAGTAGATCCATATGTGTACTTTTTATGATGCTTGAACCGACGGCTCTACCTTGGTTCTACTTCAAGTAAAAAAATTCTTCACTTATTGTATGAGCCAATTTTTTACTTCAGAGCTTCCACAACCATGGCAGATGCTAAAGAAAGGTTCTTTACAAAAGCAAGATGCACTATTAAAATATAGAGATAGGAGTGTTAACTAGACACTCATTAGCTCACCATTTGCTGATAAGCTAATGGCGGAAACCTGGGGGAATTTTATTTTGAAACATTCTGCATAAAGCTTGATTATTAGCAGTAATCACTCTGAGTTGGGAAACTTAAGGCTGAAGCTATTCACATGTAATTTCTTGATTCTTCTGAATAAGGAACTTCCACAACTGTATCCTGGCTGCACTTTTCTTATACATTTTTCACCAATTTAAGATACAACAGATCGGTTGTTGTTACTTGAATTCCTGATACTGCACTTGTTGTACCTCTATTTGGATCGCATCGATGCGTTCTGGAAAGATTAGGCGGGTGAGAGAACATTTAATGGAGTATTTTTGTATAATTATTTCCAATAATTAGAGGAAATAAAGAAAGCCAAAATGAGAAATCTTAAGTTCCAAGATAACTGTTTTACATTTTCTTTTTTGTTATATGAGAAAATGTTGAACTACATACACCTATATGAAAATAATTCCTGACTTACAGTGATTTTGTCAGCATATTTGATGACTGACTGGTTCATCTCTTTTCTTTCGAAGGATATCAGAATTGTTAAAGAGAATACCTGATAAGGTAATGGATTCTATGGAAAAGCCTCTACATATACAATGCGTGCTCCAAGAGAGTCAACTCCAGATGTACATCTTGGTAGGAAGTTCTTCCAATACTCTTGCGTGGAAGTGTAAGTGGGGAAATGAACCATCTCAAATAATTTGTACTTGATTTAGACTTTTGATTTAGTAATTAGATCCGCCATTGGAACTTTCTTCTTAGATAAAACTTGGTGCATAGATATGTAGAAAGTTCAGCTTTTCTGATCCTTCATCTTTATATACAAAAAAGTTGCAGCAGGTGTATATAAAGCACTGTAGCCTTTAACTTTAGAATTTGTTGGAGATCCTTGCAGAAGCCTTGAGGTCCTGTTAGTTAGTCTCTAAATTTGGGACATGGCTAGGGACACTATATCGGCCTACACATCTTTAATACAAAGCTACTGCTTAATAGCTTTAGAATTTGTTGGAGATCATAGAAGCCTTGAGGGTCCTGTTGATTAGTCTCTAAATTTGGGACAAGCACAAGGGGACACTATATCATTACACATCTTTACTGTATTGATTTCTTTCATCCACAAACTAAAATAGGAATTGAGAAACAATGGGTGCTAATGGAAACCAAATCCCATCCCACTTGATAATGGGAAGTTAAGTGTTAACTTTATCTAGATTACCACTGATTAATCTTTTGTTTTCTTTCAATAGTGGAACCAGACATACATGAATTCTAGTACTCATTTTGTCCCTGCCCCACCCAAGGTGTAGTTTTGACATGATGGTTGTTTTAGGGCATATGCATATTCAAGCATTTTTGTTTTACCGCGGGCTTTGCAGCTGACAAAGGTTTACACCCGTTACAGACTAGCAAACAGGCTTGATGAAGCATTGCAGAAATTGCGATGCATTGTTGTTATAGTACTTTAGAGATTTACAAAGCCCATACAGATCATTGAATTCAGAAGTTGGTAACAACAGAAATGCGAAGTATGACCTCACGTTTCATTGCAATTCACTTGCGAATTTTTTAATGCTTTTTTGTCTGGATTGCTTAGTAACTTACTTGGAGAATGCTGTACTTCAGGGCGCCAAACAATGTATTTTTGTTTGATATTTACTACTCATGATCTTGTTATTCGATTCACGTTCTAAATATGGTCCTCTCCATACAACTGATAAGGATTGCCTATTTAAGGTGATATGTTCAAAGTTACTTATAGAATTTATTTATTCTTGCTCATTTTGCAAGTGCTTTATTTGCCATTTTCTGGACATACCTTCCCATTTTCATTATGTACCACCATTCATCTGGCACCTTGTGTTTTTTTCTCATTTATGAATTTTTGGCTTTCCTTAACATTTTTTGTTGATAGATATAAGTTACGTGTATGATGTACTTTTCTAAGATTTAGATAGATATGGCAGCTAGTAACACATGATATAAGTAGAGGAATCACGGTTTTAGAAAGGCGGTTGTATGCTGTTGTTGGCTGGAACCTCCTGCACAACTTTGTTTTCTCCTGATATCTGAGTTTCTTTTTTTTTGTAGAAATTTGCTTAGGTTTTGAACCCGACGTACTTGCGTTTTCTGGTTGTTACTAGCAGTGCAGGTGGTGAAAAGTGAGGAGTGAGCTAGGTGCAAGTGGGAAAGTTAGGAGGCAGTACCTGTGAGATGTACATTACTCATGCATGGATTTGTTTATAGTAAATTAATGGTACACCATCTTGCTGAAATTACGTTGACATTTAAGAGATTTAGCTATCTATTGAGTCAGATTTTAAACGTTCCTTATGTTCCCTTGTATGATGAATTTTGTTATATTTTCACTCTCTTGGGGAAACTTCTAACATTTCTAGGTATTAATATAATGACTTATTGTGTGTGGAACAGTATCTCAAAATGCTTTTGGACGAAGATGCCTTATATGTAGAGGTTAAATGAAGCTATTTATCCATCTGGCATATGTACCATTGGTGATGTACACATTGATAGAAGTAGATGAACTATCCTCCTTTTATAAAGACATGATGTGGGTTAAATATAGAGTTGGGCTACATTTATCTGATGAAAGCTCGTTTTTCTTTAACTAGGTTTTCTCTCTCTCCTTTGAGCTTGTTCCCATTTTTGTGGCATTAGCAACTACTCTTTACTCTCTTACACCTGGGTAGGTCTCTTCTAACTTGAGAACATTTTCTACCTCTTAATCTTTAACATGTAAGAAGGTTTTTTTTTTAAAAACTAAAATGAATCAAACACATTGGTGTTTTCAGCTGCAAAATATGCTAAAAAGTACACTAGAAGCAAAGGTGAAGCTTTTTCTAATCTTTTGGAACTTTGCTGATTTAATTTTAAGCTTTGGGGAATTTCTGAAACTCCATACCTTTCATTGAATTTTGAACATAGCTTCAGTTTCCTTCACTTTTTTCCTTATTGAGTTTAAATTGATGAAATATAGTTTAGAAATAATTTTTTATTGTATCTTGCAGGGAATTCAATTTCCTGAAGATGGCCTTAGTCGAGGGAGATGTCCCCTAACACCCCATGAAGTTGGATTGATGCTAAGTGCACTTGGTTTTTAAAATGATTCATACCTTTATGTTGCATCAGGAGAGATATATGGTGGTACGAAAAACTTTTACAGCCCCTAAAAGAGCTGTGTTTCAAACTTCTTTAACAAAGGGAAATGCTTTGCTGGAGATGATTTGAAGCCCTTTCTTCCATTTAAATCCATACTTGCTGCTATTGACTATATATTGTTTGTGATGAGAGCGATATCTTTGTTACCAATAGCAATGGAAGATATGGCTAAGATTCTTGCTACCTTGCTTGAAGGTATGGACCTAAGTGGAAACTTACATTTTAGGAAGATTACCATTGATTCCATTCCTGGCTGCAATGTCAAGAAGTCAGTACTAGGATAACAGTCAAATGACAAACCTCTTTCCTGAATATTATCATATCAGGTAATTTCAAGAGGCTAGGGGAATATAGTTTATTTCACAAGAACATACTCAGGTGTATGGAAACTCTGCCATTTGTGATCTCCTTGAATTTCTAGTCATATTTTTAAGTTATTCATTTTCTAGGATACAAATCTGCTTCATGTGAAATAGATCTTGAGAAATGTAAAACTTATTCTTGCTTTGACACGACTTTGAGGTGTTTTGATACGCATATCATCACATCAAGTTGGATTTGTGCTTAGGTTCCTTTTACGCACGCATTTTTACCTGGGGAGAATTTTGTATCACATCCAAGTAGAGAAATTTGACAGCATGTTATGATTTGATGTAGCACCGAATTAGAAGAGTTCAATCAATCATCAAAGAATTTTATTCAAAAACTTTTGCAAGAGATTTGAGTGTTCCGTACCAAATACTCATGAAGGAGGATTTTAGTAGTACCCACTTACTCCAAGAATCAAATAATGAAGAGAACTAATTAATAGTGGATTACTTGGCAGGGAGGTACATACAGGGGCATAAGGAGAGGGACCATCCGACCAAACACAAAGAAGTTGAGGCCTCATTATTTAAGACGCAGCATAGCAATAAGATGAACAAGGGAAACATTTGCCAGAAAAAGTCAAGTCAGCCGCCAGAAAGGTTTCATCAGGAGGAACCTGATGGAGATGCGCCCCTGGAAGAGGTGAGTTTTCAAAATTTCCATCTTCATGCATTTGCAGGAAACCAGAACGCCAAAACAATGAGACTCTTGACAGGAAGCTGCAGAACAGGCCACCAGTGAAGGCTAGAGCTGAACAAATTGCCTGACTGGAAAATTTTAAGATGGGAGGACAGCAGCCAGAAGATGGTGGAACCCTGTGAATAGAAGGAGGTCATGGGCCCAGAAACAATGGCGAACTGGAGGATAAAAGAGGACTTCCCTAAGGGAGGCTCATGGACCAGAAGCCCCTGATCCTACCAGGTGTCTATAATGTAGATGGTACATTACACTTAGGTTTTCCTTTGTGATCTCTTAAATACAGCATCCAAGTTTCGGTTTTGTGCCTTCCAGATGCCCAGGCCATTTCCAGTATAAGATGGAAGTGCTTGATACTCCTTTTATTACGAAAGTTTGGGAGTAGTCAGAAGCCTTCATCAGAGTTTTTGTGAGTTCTAATGACATTCATTTCATTCTGGATTTCAGTTGCAAGCGTATCACTTTGAGTTGGAAAGCATCCTCAAAAAGAGGTAATGAGGTTGGCAGGATTTGAGGAATGTTGCAAATTACGGTTGTGCATTTCAGGTGTATAGCAAGCCGGATTCCCTGAAAATTTTACATGCCCAAACTTTCTTTACCCATGTTGTTTCATGCCATTAAATTCCTATTTCCCAGTTTTGTTTTTGTTTTATTGTCATCGTATTTATCTTAATATATTTCTGTCTTTTTTTTTTTTTAACTGGCGGTTGTTTTTAAAGAAAAATATTTGTGTTTATCACTTCTTCCTTGTCAGAGTTCAAAAAATATAAAAATGATAGGAAGATTACTTATAAACTAAAACAAATATTGTAGTAGGAAAATATCATAAAATATTTATAATAATTAGTAAATAATATTTATTAGTTTATAGCACATTTTAAACATTAATTAATAATCCTATTTATTTATTTAATTAATCTTTAATAATACCAAGCTATTCTGAAATTGGTGTTTGATTGAAGAGGTTGAAGTTTATCCCAAGGCAATTTCAGATTTATGGGAACAATAAATAAAGAAGAAGAGAGGAAGAATAGGAACAGGGTAAGGTAACCTTTTTTTGCAATCAGATTCAAATGCCAACAATATTGAGGTTTGTCACTAAAATGATGTATTGTTAACTGTCCGATCGGCCCATGCAATGTAAAACGTTATCAATCTTATAAATAAAATGTGGTTTATCCACTTTATCAAAAAAAAAAAAAAACATTGAGGTTTGATAGATACCAATGTGCAATCCAAAGCTTACACAATATTTTTGGAAGACATTTCCATGCTTTTATTCAACCGATCCTTCTCTTCTCACTATTTCCTTATTCTTTTGACCTTATTAAGCATGAAAGAAAATCAAGCAAGGCAGGAGTAGGCCAGAGACCTCTCTTCAGCAAGTTCATTCGCTGTTGCATCCATCTTTGCTCTTGAAACCTCATCAATTTTTAGACCTGCCATTATAAGTGTATAAACAATATACATAAATGATCAATACTATAGTTACTAACAACCAAGTAAATCTACAATCATTTCAAGCATAAAGAACTTGAGCATAAAGAGTCTCACATCAATCTTGATGTCAAGCTGATTGTGAAGTAATATGTGAAACAACTTGAAAACAAGTTGAATTATGCATCAGAAGGAACAGATGCTATACTATAATCTTATGTAACTTACTGGACATAAAAGAATAATTCAGCGTTCAAGGATTTAAACCACAATCTAAATAGAACTCGAAGCTGAGTAATCCATCAACCTCGAACATCAAGCACAACTGTTCTATGGAATGCATTATCAAATAAAGAAACCTACAAATCTCACAACTTGAAAACAAGTTAATTTATGCATCAGAAGAAACTGGAGCCATTTATATACTATATCTTTATGTAACTTAATCATAAAGAGAAAAATTCAGTGGACAATCTATATAAAACTTGAAGGTGAGGAGCAACAGAGCAACTGTTTGTATCTGAGTGCATTATCAAATAAAGAAACCAACAAAATTCAAAGGATCACGATATATAAAATGTGAAACATTTTGAAAACAAGTTCAGTTGTGCATCAGAAGAAACTGAACCAATCTGTACTCATTTTATGCCATGGTTATATAGTATTGCTCATGCAAGTGTAGGAGGTCAAGGATCATGAAGGTTAAGATAACCCACCTTGGACAATAGACCATTCTCCTTTCTCACAAGTAACAGGGAAAGAATAGATTAAACAAGGTGGAATATCATAAGACCCATCAGAGTACACTCCCATGGATACCCAGGTACCCTGTAAACAGAACATAAGCTTATTGAAGAAAACATAACATCTGATAAACAGACATTCTCAAGGGGGAAACTAAGGAAAAAAAATAATGAAGCTGTCAAAGATGATGGCACTGAATGAAGACTGACCTTGGGTGTTCCAAGAACCCAATCACGAATATGATCACAGGCAGAACTTGCGCGGCAGAAAGAGCACTGGACAGTTTCCGTGCTTTAATGATAGCAGCACCTCTCTGCTGTACAGTAGTGATAAACTCTCCATTCAACCTAACACAGTAGTGATACCAATTAAATATGACAATGTTTTTGCTAATGAGAATTATAGCCTGTGACCGATAAAATAGTATTCAAGGTTTACTTACGAATTAGAACATCAACATTTATGTTCTCTAACAGACTTTTCTACACTCACCAAAAATATATTTGAAAGTAATATCAAGTTTTATATTCAGGGTTTTCTATCAAATTAGATTAGAGGTCATCAAATCTTACCATTTATCATCAGCAATGAGTTCTCTAACTGATTTTTCTCCACCTTTGGTGGTCACAGTTGCATGATTGACATCAGGGTATTGAGTTGAAGAATGGTTTCCAGATAATCACATTCTTCACATCACCAACATGGACATTCAACCTTTCTGAGATTTGCCCAAGGGCCCTGTTATGATCAAGTCGAGTGGAGGCATGTGATGTTCTTTGCTGGAATCGAAGGGGCGAACTCTTTTAAAATGAGTGCATTAGTATTAGCAGGATTAGCCACCACCAAAACCTGCAAAGTGGAGCAACAAACTTGGATCAGCATATGAGAGAAAGATTAAAACTAGCAAAAGATCTCAGACTTTAGTTTCATATTGAATCATCTTAAACAAGATTTAAATTACACCACACAGAAGCAAAGTCTTGATGTTGCATCTACCACATGAAGTTCTGTGAATGATATAGGATATCTGAACATGTCAGGTGACAATTGTAAGACCTGTAGTTTCTCACATATTCTTGCCAGATACTTTCTACAGAAAGGTAATGAGTTGTGAAGTCATTCCATGCCTTAAAGATGTCAACTGATTGCCATGGGGTGATACATGTCTATAGCCAAAACAAAACTTTATAGTTCTAACATAGAACTAGAATTAGCAAATGTGGACATTTACTGTAATTCTGAAACATCATCATCACCTTGCAGTTTGGAGCAGCATGTTGCTCCAAAGCAGTAGCTTGAGCTTTGTAAATGGAGACATTTTTGACATCACATCCTTCCTCTCCATCCCTCTTTCCGGGAAATCCACCAACCATAATTGCTATGTTTACACCAGAACAAGCTTCAACAACATCAGTAAGTAGCCACCCACACCTATTGAAAACAAATATTAACGCGTCAACGAAAATCATTTTATCTATGAATTGCATGCACGTATACATTGAAGGAACTAAAGAGCAGAGACCTTTGAGAAGAGGGAATGCAGCATCAACTAACTCCATCTTCACACCATTTAATGCTTCTGCAGCAGGTGGGATATCAAGCATATGAAGAATCACTGGTTGATTGGGGCCCAACATCGCCCCTCTAGCAATCATGGGAACAAGGGCATATCCAATTTGTCCTGCATGAGAAAATAAATTATTACTAACAAATTATAACAAACAATAATTATCTGAGATTATTCATTGAAATCATTTGCTCATTCCCCCTGGATCAAATCAAAATCATAATATACGCTCTACCCCAAACCTCTTCTAGGATAAAAGAGAAAACTTCAAACACATTATAAAAATCAACATTTACAAAGCAAGAAAACATGAAAACATAGAATTAATATGCATAATCAGAGAGACTGACTCACAGATCTTAATAATACTCAAGGAAAGTTTCATCATTTCCTGCAGATAAAAGAAAATAAAGAAAAAAGGAAAAGCATAGAATTGAAATCAAGTTCATAATTTATTGCCTGCAGCACCAGTGACCAACACCCTCAAAGGTTGATTCTCATAATAACCAAAACCAAGAGATCTCATCAAAACAGACTTAACAAGCTTCACGATAAGAGAAATTGACTCCATAAAACGAAAGATGTCACGAAAACCAAGATGAAATACGAAACAAAGCCATCACTTGGTTATCATGCAACAAATGCAATTACTGATACCTCGCCCAAGACTCAAAGGGGCGAGCGAACATATTCTAAACCAAATCCCTCAAGAAAAGAAACGAATACTTGAGAAACATCACAAGATCGATAATACAACTAAAGAGAAAAAGAGAAGTAATTAATACCGGCAGCACCAGTGACGAGGACCCTCACGGCCATTGTGAGTTTGTTTGTGTGACGACGAAAAGCTTAGCAGAGAGGATGAAGGGGATGTTCTTGCGAGTGTGTGTGTATATATATATAGAGAGAGAGAGAGAACCGAGGAAAAGAAGAGAGCATGAGGATGATGATCTCGAGGCATGGGTAGCATTGATTGAGATCACGTTGACGTACCCCCACACGATGTGGTTTGTTTCACGAGAGTTGGATCCGTTGTAAAGCGACACGCACAAGGTTCCTATGATGATGAGTTCGGTACTAAGATGATAATTATATAATCATTATAAAGGGTATATGTTGATGATTGAGGGAATCATATATGATATTGTTATCATTGAGTCCACTAACATTTGGTGATTTTAAAAAGAAATTTAAAAATATTATGAATACATTGGCTTTAAAAAGAGGAGAAAAGTTCAAAAAAAAAAACCCTTCAAACTTTGTAACTTATCAAAAAGCCCATAATATATATATTTTTTTTACAAAGAGAGGGTGATGACGGGTTCAAATCACGGTTCTAGTGGTTTGTCCATATGTATAAACCCAACCTTCATAAAAACAAAAGAAAGTTGGTAACTCATTAATTCCCTCTCGCAAAGAGAGGATGAAGGTTTAAACCACGCCTGGTCTATATTAAAAAAAAACTCTTGATACTTAAAAAAAAACAGTGAAAATTACTTAAATACCCATCAACAAAGAAATAAACGCACAATGTTGCTCTTCTCCCTAACTTCATGAAAATCTCTATATCTTCATAGATTCTAGTTCCTCATACCACCTGTAAGCACCATCTCTCCAAGGGCCCAGTGATGATCATCCCCAAGGCTACAGCCTCTCCTAAAAAAAAGCTCTTCAGTTTTGAAGGTTTAAGAAGTGTGATTCACGGTGAGCCTTTCCCGAAGAAAACTCTCTGGTTTTAGGGGTTTATGATGTGTGATTCAAGGGTTGATGTTTGTTTTCGTTTAGAGCCACTTGTAAATCGTGGTGTATGATTTTTTATTCTATGTTTATTCTTTGGGGTTTATGATTTATTTTTAGGGCTTGGGGTTCAAATAAGACATTAATCTCTTATTATTTGGAGTTGTCACTCTTTAGTAAAGACTTAAAGGCGTGTTTTTTCAAGTTGTCACTTATTATTTTGATTAAGCTGTGTATTTAAATTGCTTAAGTGTGTATTTTCCTAAATAATTGCTTAGCAAACGGCTTAAACATGTACTATTTTGTGCATTTCCACTTATTCTTTGCTTAAGCCGTATATTTTTCAGAGTTTTCACTTATTATTTTATTTTAAACATGCATTTTTTGAGCTTTCCTCTTATTATTTTGGATTAAGCTTGTATTCAAATGGTTTACATAAGGAGGGATATCAACTCTCCATGATTGATTTAATTTCCATATAAGGAGAGATATCTCAACCTCCGTAATTAATTCAGTTTAATATATAAAGGGCATGATTGATTTAGTTTCCTAATCGAACGAGATTGTAATCTTGTCAAACTTGTAAAGTGTATATCAATCATTCTTGATTGATTCAAGCTTCCTATTAAAACAAGATTACAATCTCAGCCAACTTGTAAAGTGTAAATCTATATATATTAGATGAAAGAAATAAAGAATATACCTTCAAATTCTTCACATTAGTAAGAGGAAACTCCAAAAAATAAATTTTAAGTTGTTTAGTAAGTTTAAATTTTTTAAAAATAAATGCTTTAGCATTTTAATAATCAAAAACTAAAAAATAAACGTTTTAGCCATTTAATTAATAAGAAAATATTTAAAAAGAAGAGAAATGCTAGATGGGCCGACACAACTAAACGAAATGACACGACACCGTTGATGATACCCTCGAAAGTTGGTCGTGGTTGATGATCCGCAGGTATTATCAATGGTGTCGTGTCGTCATTTCATGTAGTTGTGTCGTTTTATATAGTATTACTCAAAAAAATAAACCTTTTACCCATTTAATAAGCGAAAACTCTAAAAAGTAAACGCTTAAACCATTTAGTTATGAGTTTATATCATTGGGATCTACAAAGTGATCCTAATCAAACCTCTATAACTGATTCAGTTTTCATATAAGGAGAGATCAGCTCTTCGTAATTGATTCAATTTCCATATAAAGAGCGTGATTGATTCAGTTTCCTATTCAATCGAGATTGTAATCTCATCAAACTTGTAAAGCATATATCAATTCTTCTTGATTGATTTAGTTTCCTATTTTATTCAAATAGGAAACTAAATCAATCAAGAAGGATTGAAATACGCTTTACAAGTTTGATGAAATTACAATCTTGTTCGAATAGGAAATCGAATCAACCAAGAAGGATTGATATACACTTTACAAGTTTGACGAGATTACAATCTTGTTCAGAATAAAAAAACTAAATCAATCATGCTCTTTATATGGAAACCGGATTAATCACGGAGAGTTGATGTCACTTCTTATTAAACAACTTAAGTGTTTCTGTAAACCATTTAAATACATGCTTAATCAAAATAATAAGTGAAAACTCAAAAAAAAAAATCCACGCTTAAGCAATATAACAAAATGTAAACTCAAAAAATACACACTTAAGCAAAAAGAATAAACCGAAATGCAAAATAGTACACTTTTAAGCCGCTTGCTAAGCAATCACTCATGAAAGTGCATGCTTGAGCAATTTTAAATACACGCTTTAAACCGATTACTACTAAAAACCACAACTCCAAATTATAAGAAACAATGTCTTACTTGCACCCCAAGGCCTAAAAATAAAACCATAAAACCCCAAATAATAAACACAAAATTAAAAATCACGCATATTGTTACAAGCTATGCCTTAAACACGAAAACAAAAATCAACCCTGAATCACACACCTTAAACCCCCACAACCGAAGAGCTTTTCTTTAGCAGATGATAGATGGAAGCTTGGGAGAGATGGTTTTCCTGATGTGCGGTGGAGATTAGAAGCCACGAAGATGGAAAGAAGAGCAACAAAAACATGATTGCCCTTCATAAATTTCTATAAGACAATTAAGTTCGTCAAACATGATATTAATATTAATTATACTTAAATTAATATAATTAATAACTTTAATATAATTAATATTAATTAAAATTAAATTAATAGTAATACTACACATTCTACTTTTTCTCTTCACAACCAAACATTATCAGTTAGTTATCTATTTCATATTAAAGGAGAAATTAATCAAATACACATTACACTCCTCACTCATCACGACCAAACAAAATAATACTCCTTATTCCTCCATTGAACCAAACATAATATTTTTTTCAAACCCTCCTAACTCCCCTCACTCCCCCATTCCAACTCCCCTTTTGAACCAAAAGGGAATATTATTGCATTGATGAGCCAAAGGATTAACAATTGTGCAAGTTATCGATGAATGGATCTCGTTATGTTTAGCAAGTACAAAATAATATTCCATTTAGCAGTGCAAATTGCCTTTTCTGGCATACCCACACGAATGATGATCCGCTGGACTCCGTTCCAGACAAGAAGGGGCTGTATTTTTAAGATACTAAATTGCAAGTTCAAGTAAAAAGGGGTAAATAAATTTTTTAAAATGAAGAAATAGAAAATAAATAAAGGGGAATGACTGGCCACCGGTAATGAAAATATAAAAATGTTACACGAAGCATTATTAGCATTAGCAGGGGTACCTGTTAAAATGTGGTATAATATTAAAAATATAGTAAAAATTGCAACATCTCCCGCACATAACATCACAATTCACGAAAACCAAAAAACGACCCAAATTAAAAAAATCAAAAAAGCACACCCCAGACAAACCATGGTTCTTCAAGTGAAAATATCAATATCACATTCTGCAAACAGGACAAGTAAATGCAGATCAACTGACATCAAGAAGGAACAGAGTATTCGCAATTTAATTAGAAACAGAACCGTCCACAAATAATTTCATGACTTTACCACTACCTCAAACCATTGCTTCTTGCCATTTTCCCATGCCTAAACACTGCAGAGAGCAGGAAGCATTGCAATGTAAAGTCAAAACATCTATTAGTAGTTGCCATGGAATAAAACATCCTCAAGGAGAGCTAATGGAAGAGGACGAAGAAAAGCAAATATTAGCTTTGAAGCACGAAACAAATACCGATGGCAGACGAATCTAGCATAAAAAAGGCAAGTTAATAGCATTAATATAAAATGAAAAATTCATCGGGTTGGAACAAACCAACCTGGATGTACTATCATATATAGTCCCTGCAAAATGGTCAAAAATGTATTGAGATTTCCAAAATTTTCATCAATTAAAAGAACAGCAAGAGGCAATCACATATAAAAGCATTAAGAGGAGAGAAAGCAAGCAGGAGAGCCACTATGACATTTAACATCTTATCATATGGGAGAACAAAGCTCAGGTTCCATTTCCTAAAATTGCATTTATGTACAAAGTCCTGGATAGAAATTACCACCATTTTACAGTTTCTACAACCGAATGATAGGATTACAGCAGCCTCTCTCAGCCATGAGGGTTCCCTGTACCAAAGCATATTCAATCTCAAAAAAATACTGAAACCACAGGAAGGAAAAAAGCATGCAAAAGATCTGGATATCAGGAAGTTACCCTTGAAGATGAACCACCTCTATGAAGTGCCCGGAACCCTTATCATGAGAAACACTAGGAATCTTGAAATGATCAAAGAGCTTTGGAGTCCCTCGAGTAACTACATTAAAACAATTGCTTGCTGTCAGCCAATTTATCAATTTATGAATGACATGCTCAGTGAAAGGCAGCTAAAATTATTATCAGGTCAAACATCACACAATCCATCAAGATACAGTGCAGGTAAAGAAATGTTTGAAATTCAAGTTGATGAAGAAAGAACTTGTTGTTTCTCTTGTTAAATTTGATTAACATAGCAAACTGAAACCATTTGGCCATGTTCAACTATGAACACTTGCAAGCATGTATGAGATGAAAGCAGGCAGAAGACAAAGTGCTTCTTTGTGCCCCCAAGGTTTCCCATCAAGGTTTTGTTTCCCACCTTGACCCTCATGTTTCTTGAATTGTGTTGTGCTAGGTCAGTTTAGTCCACATAAAGCTACTGTGGTTTTCATGATACTACAGATCACAGATCCAATGTAAGAAAAATGCATTGTTCACTAGCAGTAATAAATGTCAACCATTTGGCCTAGCTATTACTGCCCAGAAATTCAAACAAACAGTTCACAATCAAATATAAATATAGCAGAGCTTACTCTTGAGGTTGGCTGAATTCCTCCATTGGATCTACGGGCTCAATGGATTCAGGCATTGCTTTTCCAGGATGCTCAAAGCCTTTTTCCTCATGTCTAATTGATTTCTCCACCACTGCCATGAGCTTTCCTTTTACCCCAGTATCTGCCACAGCAGCAGAAGAAATCTTCGAGGTTGGAACACCAGGTACTGATTGAACAGAAAATTTAGCTTAACTGCAACTTGCTGGCCCAAGAGTTCTAAAAAGAAGAGCCTGCTTCTAGTGTGTTCTTCTTTTCTAGCTGATTTTGTTCATTATTAAATGAAGCTCTGGGATTCAAGGTCAAATCTTGCCCAAACTCGCCACTCACTCAAGCAGATGCATTGCTGACAGATGAATTCTCTTTCTCAGCTGTACCTGCAGTCTGAATTGTCTGGGATTTTACAGGTCTGGGCCACTTAGGCCTGAGTTAACAGCTCGCTTCCTCGAAAGCATCCGCTTTGGAAGTACTCAATAAGCTTAGACTCTTGTGGCACAAAAATTTAGCAAGTTTAATGGAATCATTCCCTTCACTTATCTTGTTTGTCTTATCTGCAAATATAATGTTGGCTTACGCCCATAAATTTCCTTTTCTTACCAGGCTTGGGAATGCCAAAGACAACCCTTGAACCTTCCCTTCCTCGTGCCCAGTCCTTGTCATTCAAGAGGATCAGAACTTTTCCTCCCTCTCACATTCTTTCCAACAGAAAATATTCTCTCTTTCGCAGATAAAATCATTGGCCTAGTCTCCTCATTTCCCTTCCATCAACAACTTCTGACTTGGCGCTTGCTTCAAACCTGCTTAGCTTTGGTCTTTTCTCAAAAGGTGTATCCCCCTAACCATAATAATAATGAGATGGACATCACTAAAACCAAAATAAAAAGTCACCTTTATTAAACTAAATCAAATCAAAGACTCAAACCTCATATGGTTGAGAAGTAATGTCCCTAAGACGGGCCCAAAGTGTCCATTGACCATCCTTCCAAACAAGTGATGGCCAAGGTTCCAAGCCTTAAAATTGATGTTTCACCTCCAGCTGTGAGTAAAATACAAAATTTACATAAAGTCTGGAATGCAATTGCATCATCACTAGACAGAAAGTAGGCAGTTGATATAAAAACAATAATGAAGCAATTAGTGAGGGCATTCAATGTTATCAAGTTTATTTTACAGTCTAAAAAAAGTTAGTTGAGCATAAAGGTATCTAAAATAAGAAAGAAGAATAGATATCTTTCATGTGAAAAGATGCAAGTCGAGAAAATTGTTATATAGAATGGAAAGAGAATTGCTGCCAAAATAATTAATTGTGTCAGAAACCTAATATAATGGAATCTAAGAATAATTTTCAAAAATTAAACAAGACTCTGAAGATGAAACAAAACCACATGAGAAACTACAACTGTTAAATCAAAATTTACAAATCGGGTGAGGGAAAAATCCATGTTGCAATGAATCGATCGAGAAACTAAATTGGATAAGGAGATACGTAACAGAGAGGAATAGCCAATCAATGAAAGAACATGAAACCATTCTGTTTCAATAGAGGTATACTATCCCTGGTCTCCTCAAAAATAATGTAAAATAAATATAATGTGATGTGTTTAACAGAAAATTAAGGTTAGCTGGCATTGACATAAACTATGAAAATTAACTGACGCTAAGTATAAATCAGCAATTTCAATTTATTTCATAAGATTCATCTTTCATAAAATTTTGAAGTTATTAGTTGTTCTTGATATCTGATACGCGATGAGGCACTTCAACAAGACATCAATGATTAAAATGCTTAATAGTGCAGTTTAATATAAGTTTAAGTATAATTTGACATAAATGCATCAGATATAGGACCATTTCAAGCACATGCACATGTAGATAATGAAAATACATGTTTCTACTTGAGAACTGTGTATGTAAAATACATGAAGATAATGAACACAGATTTGAGATTTTAGCATTAAATGAAAAAAAAGAACCAAGATACAATGCATAGTTGAGAGCTGTGTATGTAATCATGATAAAATCTCTGGTAAATGCAAAAAACAATAACGTGCCTAAACCTCAGACCTGGAAAATGGACTGTGAGCTTTGTTTCGTCTTCCTTGCTCTTTTCAGTAATAATCCCTTCCCACCAACTGAAAATTAGAAGCACCAACACAAGCAAATTGAGGAAAACATAAACAACTAGCAGAAAGAAAGAAAGTGTAGACGTATGATGAATAGAGAAGCATAAATCTCAACATTAAAAAATTTCAATAGAGGAAGTAACACTGATAACACTCATCACGTTAAGATGGGGACTTGTGTTCGTGGCATAATCAAATATTTCATGGATAGGAATAATTTGTGGATCATTAAAGCTGAACACCTATAATGAAGGCTGACAGAAAAACACAACACTCTACCTCTACAAATACCACATCCCAGAAGTATCATTATTTTCCTAAACCTTTCTTGACAAACAAAATTGGTCACCTATCAACAATCCATTCATTTCAAAATTCAATAAGTCAACTTTCAGGGCAAATATCTAGGGAAGAAAAATAAAGAATGCTTTTACCCCATCAAGTCTCCAAGCATCTACATGATCACCAACAGACCACTCATACTTCCCTACAGCATCCCTCCGCCAGCTTCTTTGTCCCTTCAGGGTTGATTGTTGCCATAGGATGTGGAATTCTTATTCTGGGAGCTTTG
Organism: Dioscorea zingiberensis; assembly: GCA_026586065.1. Lineage (NCBI taxonomy): Eukaryota > Viridiplantae > Streptophyta > Magnoliopsida > Dioscoreales > Dioscoreaceae > Dioscorea > Dioscorea zingiberensis. Next base: position 3,273,324 of record CM048827.1, on the reverse strand, counting down.
TTGCCATCAACTTCAAGTGGTATCCATTCCTTACGCTTGACTAGAGCCTATATCAAGATTTGCAGATATAAAAAGTACATGGAAAACACACCACCATGCTTCCAAATTAATCATAAAACAAAATATAATCATTTGCTCTGAAATGAAAAGCTCAACAAATGTCAATTCAAAAGAACCCATGATGCTATATTTTCTCCTGGTTAGAAGATGAGTCTTGTTTACCTTCGTCATGAAGATCCTTGTAGCAGACATACGCTTTACCATCCTTTAACTCCAGAACATGAGCAGAAAACCAAGCCCCTCTATGTCTATCATCGTCAGGTACCACCTAAATTTTTACAGTAACCAGAGACTCCAAACTGTAATTAAATCTATCCAAACAATTTGCTTAGATGTTCTAGAAACAAGTTAAAAGAAAAAACAATTAAAAACAACTGAATTAAAAGCCAAAAAGTCAGCAAGATAACAAAATTTTTAAAAAAAAATCCAAGATATCAATTGCCTGATACTCAACATTCTCAAGACAAAGAAAAGATTCTAACACCAGCAATTCCATCATACCTCAACAAGTGAATCCTTTGATATGCTATTCTCCAAAGAAATACTCTGCTCGAATGGTCTCTTTCATATATAATAGTTGGATCACTAGACAAATGCATTACCCAGTCCATTACCTAATTCAAAAAATTAAAAATTAAAAAATATAAAAATGAAAAAGGTTAGAATTTCACATGTTATCTCCCATAACGGGAAAGTTGTGCATGCTATTGAAGTCCATAAACCTGTGTAAATTTGCTCAACAACTAATAGAAGCTCACCAAGAGAAGATTTCCCATCTCCAGCAGAAATTTTCTGAACTTCATTGTGATTTGAAGGCCAGTCATTGACTTTTTTAGATGATGTATCTTGATTGCCAGAAAAATCTACATCCAGTTGCTCGGATACAATCTGACTGCTTGTTTTAATGGATCTCCCAGATGCTGAACAATGAACTTTAAAATAATTATCTGGACCAGCTTCTGCCAACTCACTTAATTTCACAGGTAAAGGATCCCCCATTGCAACAATAATTCCTGCTTGTGCTACAGCTTCTGCTGTGAGCTCTGCAGCTTTCAGTATAGCATCCAAATTTTCTGCTCTTTTGTGGCAGCAGAAGCCGCCTCAACTCTTCTTCTGGATGCCTCACGCTACAGCAGATATTACTGAACTGGACCCATGGAACTTGTCTTTGCCCTTCAAAATCGATACAGGTGATAGCATGGTCAATTTTCTTCCCACATGGCTGCCAGCATCAGAACTCTTGGAGTTATTCCCTGTTTTGACCAAATCCAGAGCTTCATCTGCCATCATCTTAGCTTGTAAAGCTGCATCTGACGCAACCTTGGCAGCTGCAGCAGCTGCCTTTGCTACAGCAGCAGCAGCTGCTGCTGCAACAGCTGCAGAAGCAAATTTTTTCTTCTCGCTTCTGAAGCTAATCCCAATTCTTCTGCAAAGCTAACTGACTCCATATGCCTTGGCTGTGCCTAACCGCAGTAGAAGCAAGAGCAGCAGCATCTTCTGCTTGTACCTTAGCCTGCTCAATTCTACTGTGTGTCTCTTCAGAAAGTATGGCACTCTGCTCAGTATTGCCACCACCTATTATCTGATAAATGAGTTGGAGAGATAATACTAGATGTGGTAAACCACAGGACCACTAGAAATAACTTTTGTTGAGAGTTACTAGAAGAGGGCTGGACTGGAGAGAATGCAATACACTTAGGAACTGGAGTGACAGTAGCAGATTCGGACCGAAGTTTGGGATGCCAGCAGAACAGGCTCAAGCTCTTCAGAGACTGTAGCTTTCTTCCTTTCTAGATTTCTGAACAGGCAATGGATTCTGGTTGTTCACAGAAGTTGTAGTTTTCTATGTAATTTCCAATAGGTACAATTGTTGCCATTGAAGCACTAGAACCTGGGGAGGGCAGCAGAGCACTAGCAGTACCAAGCTGCATAGAGGTGCGTGAAGCAGATGAATCCCTAGTTGGTGTTACTTTGAACTGTCACAGCCACTGGGACGGGCTGAATATTCTTGGGGTAGCATCAAGCCTTGAACATTGAGATGGGACAACTACAGATGCTGGATAATTGGGAGGAAACCAAGATAGGCCATTGCCCGAGTAATGCCTCATTTGTGATGATTGATAAGAATGCAAGGGTGATAAAGCTTGATTAAAGTCAAGGTGGGTGCCCCTTGGCATACTCGCCTGTAAACTATCACGAGCAGAGGTACTCCACAAAGGTGTCGGAAAAGATGATGAGCTGAATACAGCTGATGGTGCAAACTTGGTGACAGGAGGGTTATGGCTTTTGCTTTGAAGAGAATTACACCTTGTAACTTGCTCAGGAATTCTAACACCTGTAAGTTAACAATCACCAAGTGTTAAAATTAGCAATACTGATTAGAAAAAAGTCCAAAATTCAGAAATACAAAAAAAAAAGGAACCAAACCAGAGCGAGAATGCAATGGGGTTTCACAGCCACTATAAGTGATTTCTGATTCTGGAAACCGCTCAACTGCAACAACACACAACAAACCCTCCCAAGAGCCACGCCCCCATCTGTTAGTTTACCAGCAAAACCCATCAGAACCACCATACAATCTAAAGAAAGACCCCCAAAATGCAATGTGGAATTAAAATAGTATTTAGTAAACACAAACCGTTTCTCCAAAAGCTGATACCATACAAGCCTCATCAGGCGGGGTTCCCTGACTGCACCAATAAAAGAGAACTCTTTAAAGGTGACTTGAGTCAAAAGATTTAATCAGCATACTCTTTAAATATGACTCACATTAGAGATCCATAAACAAATATTTGTGCACGCAATTGTACTTGTTGTAGATCTGTGAAAGGTTGGTAGAACAACGAGGCTGCAGACATTGAAGAGTTCAAATCAGTCAGATCAGATGTCTGAACAACTGGACATAAAACTTTCATGTTACCATCAGTACATGGATATTGTCTCATCTCTGGAATGGATATCACTACTCATAGTTACAACAGTAATCATTGATGTACTGCATTGTTTTGTCATCCTTTGCAGTTGTCTGTTTCAATGGTGGTGTTTCTTCAGTAGTCTTCCTATCAGCTGTGGTGGTTATTTCAGTGAAGCCACTAGATGCTTGTCTTCCATCTTCATGAATTGTTTTGGTACAAGTGTCATTTACTTCCCCTAATTCCGACTCAAAATGACTTTCCCAGAATTCTTTGTAGTCCGCCTTGAAATTTTCATCAACAAAAGAGAGATTTTAGTGGCAGGTCCCTCCATCAGCTATTAAAACAAAAAGTGAAGAATAATAATAAATAAAAGGAACAAAAAATATCGTGGAATAACACCTGAGAAAACTGTGGAGGCTTTCTAGCAGGAGGTCTTGACTCATCATGACTCTTATCAGAAAGAACACCTACAGAACCAACCTCAACTGACAGGTTTCTATCATCTTCCTCAAGCATTTTTCTCCTTGGAATCATTATGCACAGGTTCAGCACTACACAAACTCTTTCTAGTGTCAGAGGGAAATACAGGGCTGATCATCTCTGACAGAGCCTGTTCTATCTGGACAAATCTTTATTGCCCTTGTGCTGTTCCGCTATGTCTTTAGAAACTTCAATGCAGCTAAATGTTGCAGGTGAAACACAATCAGGGCCATACAGCTTAAATTTTCAGCTCTAGATTCCAGTGAGTGCTGCTCAGCATCCACTGTTGAGATGGTAAAGGATTGAGGAGAGTTGTTGGTACAACAAATAAACTACTGATACAAATGAACATAAATTTCTACAGAACTCAAGATGTTGAGGGTGACAATAATGCAACACAAATAGCACAGGTTGAAATAAAAATAGAACTGTCAACTTTGCATCAACCATCTTCCTAACATCAGAAAGCCAGAACTAGGTATTCAAACAAAAGAAATGTTCCACACATCGCCTGTGCAAAATTGAAATGAAGAAAGAAAAGAAAAGCTAAACAAATGTCTTTAACTCTTAAAAAAGAAATTTGAAAAACAGATGACTCAATTTCTGATTATGGCATAAGAATTTGGCTACAGCCATCATCACCTGAGGTTTCGTTCGCTTTGTTTGCCTGCTCACTTTCACATCTTCCAGGAGAAGATCGGCCTGCACAAGGAGAAAAGCACACTCTTTATTGCTCATCACAGCCAGTATTTTCCACAAAAGGAGAAGAAAACAGTTATTAAATGAAAAGGTTTCTCTCATTAGTTAGGTGAAAGATCTGCACTTCAACTTGCATTAGCAGAAGTAGGGAGAGCTGTAAGACAAAGAAAATTCTGTGTCTCTTAGAGAAGGATTCTTAATGAATCAAGTTTACCATTCAATTGCACAATGGCAGAACATATAACATTACTCTTATTCACCAGATGCCATACTCAATTTTGCTCCAAGAATCATAAATTTCACCAAGTGTTTCACCAATCATAAATTGCATTGTTATTGAGTTTCCATAAGTGACTCGTCTACAGGAAATTGAGAACCTTTTTGGTTCCTCTGATTTATATTTCATGTGATTTTCCCATTTCTAGTTTTCTATTTACTAACTTTTTGCTCTCTTTGAATAGCACTTTTTTAAAATGATTTTCAAAATTTAAGATAGAATAGATTTATTAAAGACAATATGCTTCTGTTTTCAGTTTTCAGTTTACAGTTTCTCACTTCTGAAAACATATTATTCAAAAAAAATATTATCTTGCATTAAAAAAATAAGTTCATTGAAAAAAGAGGACTATCCAAATAGAATATATATATATATATATATATATATATATATGGGAAAATTAAAATAATAAAAAAAAAACAGAGAAAGAGAGAAAGAGAAATCAAAATAAGCAAAAATACACAAACATGAAAATAAAAACAGAAAACAAATCAGCCAAACAAGTTCTCCAAGGAAGCATGATCACCAGAGATTGCCATAGAAAATAGAAGCACCCATCCATGTTCAATATTACTTTGGTTGTGTATGTCTAACTATCCTTACCAGAATGATCCACCGGAGTCTGTGATGTAGCTACTTGGGGATTTGCATCAACCTTCAAAATCATCATACATGTCACATCTTCCTTGTCCACCTGGAACCATATCTGATGTGGGTATAGATGATATTATTTGCTTTGGTTCTGAAACCACATCAATGACATGAGTTTCCTCAGAATGTGACTTGCAATTATTTGTTTCTTTTTTTAGAAAAGTAGAGTAGACACCTGCTGCAGGAAGACTAGCAACTGCACAAAATATAGATTAGCACTAGCAATCTAAGCATATGACTGATGCTATCCACACATAATGAACTAAACAAAGAACAATATGATGACTATATGGACAGATGAAGAAACAAATTATCTATAAAATTACCTGATTGAACATGAATTATTTCCTCTACTGGCAGACCAACCATGGCAACAGGATCAGATACTGGCTTCTCCAACATCTGGGCCTCAGCATTACTCAGCACAGAACATGAGCTTTCTGAGAAGTTCACAAGTTTTTCATTTTGTTGCAAAGGTGATTCTGTTTCTCTATTTTCTAAGAAAACAAATAAATAGAATATGTTCAGAGTATAATGATGGGAATTTAATAGATAATGAAATTAACAGCAGTATAAAGATTAAATTTCCAGCTTTAACAATTGAGAAATTCATTTAATTTTCAGAACTACCTGTCACATTCCGAACCATATTATTGGTCAATGAGTCATTCACCACTTCTAGCATTGCATTATCTTGAATTGCAGCTGGTATAAGATTTGCCTTGCCCAAAACAATGGAAGCATTACTATCAGCACTGATGCTACCAGAATGGATAGATGGTTGTGTGCACTCGGGAACAGAACACCGATGGACAGTTGCTTGAATATCACAAGGCTCTACTGCTAATTTATCTTCACTATACATTCCAATAGATTTGTGGCTGGGGGAAGATAACATAGCTGAATCCGTATCATTCACTAAAGTAGCTGAAGAAGATTTATCCGAAAGAACAGTTTGTGGTAGATCTGCAGTATCTTCTGTCTCAAAAGTTCCATCTGCAGCACATTTTTCTCCATCAGTAGATGCAACTTTTAACAGAACAGAGTCCAAATGTCTAGTTAACAAGCTATCAACATTTTTCACTTCAGGACCCACTGAACCATGTCTCTGTTCATTTGAGGAATGCTGTTTACCTGCCTCTGCGCTAATATTGTTATCCTTGATTTCCACAATTTCAGTGTCATGGTTTTCTTCAGCTGCTTCCATTGCAGTTTCAAGCTTTACCTCCATTCCATGTTCATCAGCCAGTTTCACATTTTCAGTGCACACAATATTTTCACTGCAGGAATTATCTTTTGGGTAACTTTCTTGCAGATCTTGTCTAACATCTTCAAGTTCAGTTCTGCAAGATCTATCTGCATTTTCTTCGTTGCTGGTTTCAACAGAATGAATTTCAATATTCCTACCTCCTTCCATTGCAAAATCAGTCATCTGCACTGTCCTCGTAACAGTGTCATCACCAGAATCACCATCTTTGTTGCAAGTTTTTACTGGGTGCACAATAGCTTCAAGCAATTCATCAGGGTCCCCAGGAAATGTAGACTCGCTGCATCTCTTTATCAATAGGACTGATGGATCTGGGCTTGCCTCTGAACAAGAAGAGCTCTTGACACCACCAAGGGTGCTATCAGCTGCACACCTTTCAGACAACTCATCATTCAAATTAGCATCACCATATTTATGCTTCAGGGAATCATTCTTTTTGATAAACTTCAGGGAATCATTCTTAGTTACAGGGATATCACCTTCTTTCTCCATTTCCTTCCCAGATGCCATCAGATTTCCAGAAGATAGAGCATAAGTGTTGGCTTGAGCACTACAAGTATCGGGATCAGGGGTTTCTCTATCAATTTTTGCAACACATACATGATCATCATCTGCAGTCTTCTCCAACAATCCACCATCTGTAGAATTTTCTATCTGAGCTGTCTCAAAAAAATCCCCAGCCACTGCCACACATTCTAGGGGGGCATCATCTGAAGATGCAGTTCCCTTCCTATCATTGGTGCATTGCTCAGCACCAGACTCTCGATCAGAGCTGGATCTTTCACCAATGGAACCTGCATCCATGTCCACACCAGACTTTTCTCCTTCAGAAGTTTGAGCCAGGGCATCAACCTGAGACTGAACTGTGATTGAACCGTCATTAATGCCTGATAAGCTTTTTGGACATTTATCTGGAGGTAGTGCTGGATCAATCTTTATGATATCATCCATATTATAATAGGTGTCTGTACAGCCTTTTAGACCAGTCAGTTGATCACGACCCACCTCTTTGATGATAGAACCATTATTTATCATTTCATCTCCTCCAACAGATTTCAATAGCATTTCAACAGATTCGATGATGTAGCCTCAGACCACACATTGTTATGTCTTGAAATGGAGCAAGATTCAGCAGCACTTGAAGTAAAATCCAATGCACTACTTCCAGAAGAAAAATTTTCAATCCAATTGTTCTCTTGACCTTGTATTCCAAGAAAACACTCAGTTTCAACTAAGGGATCAAACCTAAGATGGACATCAAAGTGATCATCAAGATCAAGTTTTGGCAGAGAAAAAGGCTGTAAACTTGATGGAAATCTATTGTTGTCCTCTCCAACTAGTTGAAAGTTCTGGCTTTGAAAATCATTGTCATCATAATCCATGGGTGTATCCCTGCAATAAGAAAGATAATAATAGAATAAATACTAAGTTCACAAATTATATAAACAACAAGGACTCCCATGATGAAAACTTGAAATTATATACAAGACCAAACAAATCAATTCTCCATCCACTCATGCCAATAGTCAGATCTTAATAAGAAACAATCCCATACTAAATTTGTGCAGGCATCAATGACAAAAGACAACTTTGTTGACCATAACAGGAATTTCAAGGAATAGTAAGCATAACCATTACATCCAAAATAAAAACCTCACTTCTAGATGAGAAACCATGAGAATGGCAAGCACAGCCACTTATTTGCATAACTTGTATTGTGAGCATACAATCTACCATAGCAGATAGAACCAAAATTAATATTACTAGGATAAGTGAATTTAGTGAAAACCATAGATATGACCATTGTCTTAATGGGATAAAAACATTTTTTTATTTATAAATATAGTAATTCACATAGTTCATAAAGAAACAAAACTACCACAAAATCGAACAAAAGGATTTAAATTAGATTGGAATTCAAATTAAAAGCACAAATGATTTATAAAATCAGGAAAATCACATGAGAATTCAAAAATACCACTAAAGATCTAAGAATACTTTAAAAAATAGGAAAGATTGTGATGTTTTTAAAAATATCTCAAGGAAAGTTGGTTGCTACACTCTCCCAGGAGGAGAGGTTGAGGTTGTCTGAAGCATGCTTCTACCAATATAATATAATATATATATATATATATATATATATCTTTTTTTTAATTAATATGGACAAGCCATATATATATGGCTTGTCCATATTAATTAAAAAAATAAGAAAGATTTATGATGCTTTTTAAAAGATAAATAAAAGATAAGATAGATTCAAAATACAATAAGATAAGGAGTGGACTGAGATAAAAAGGAAAGAAATTTAGATTGTAGTATTAGAATCTAAAAATAATATTATTAGAAACCAAAAAACAGAAGTCCTGTCTACACCTGCGACATAATGTACGTATCACCCAGGAAAATAAAAAAATGATCTGTCCACATTTATAAAAAAAAGAGATAAAAAAAGATTTACGATGCTTTTCAAAAGATAAGATAGATTCAAAAAACAATAAGGAGTGGACTTTCAGGAAAAGGAAAAGAAATTTAGATTGTAGTATTAGAGTCTAAAAGCAATATTATTAGAAACCAAAACAAAAAGTTCTGTCTACACCTGTTAGATATGATCAAGAGACTGAAGGACACGCGGTGCATGTATCACCCGGGAAAATGGTCGAGAAGGTTGACAATTTAAGGATTTGTTTGGATAGATGGACGTGGGAAGAAGTGTCGATAGAGATATGGACATACCTTAACTATGTCACCAATTTTTATTTGTAGACTGTGAAAGATTTTTCATCAATATTAATCACCTTCATCCTTACTATTTCTTGTAGATTGGCAAGATTGCTAGTGTGTTCAAGATAAATTAAGCAAAATGTTTCCAGTGAATGTCATTGTAGAGCTGAAAATTTGTTATAGAAATGTCATAAGCAATTAGGATGGGTACACTGACATGGAGAATGAAGTGCCATGAAGTCATTAAGAAGACATCAAATATCTGAGTATCCATGTGTCTAACAAGAAAAATTAATTATGAGATGATTTAATTACTGTTCAGGATGCTAGCCACAGTACACTAATTGGAGAGGCCAGGCAGTAAGAGGACACTTAACTAATGTATGAACTTTTTAAGACAAAATAGGTGCATTGAAATTTGAAAAGACTGTTAAATCTTGTCTGGAGACTCATGATAGATACTAAACTGAGGCAAAAAATAACTTAGTGCAAGGCTGACAATTACCAACAGGGGCATGAGATCTCAGTAAATTACAATCCAAGTCAATAACCACTATAGATTCCCATTTAATGCATTGTCAAAACAACCATTAAGTGGTCCTTATTTCATTCAAAAAGGTATTCAGGAATTCAAGTCAAGACCACTGCAGATCACAGTTACTACCTTCTGAGAAGATGAATCCAATAACAGTGACAAAAGTAGAAGAGTAAGGCCACAAAAGTCAAAATACATGAAAACCATAAGTCTGCTGCAGTATACCAAAAATTATCTTCTTGAGATTAAGTCATGTATTAAGTTGTACAAAATCTATAGGAGTACATCCCAATATGACTGCGTTTATAAACTCTAGCTAGAAACAGTTTCCTTAGTACATACTGAGATAATAACCAGCTAGTTAACAAAAATAACACAACGGGGAAGAAACTGAAGCACTATCAAATAAAATAGAACTTAAAACTAGGTAGCTAGAAGGAGGTTGCAGATAGAGCATATGGGTATCAAATCAAAAAAACCCTAGGTAGAATTGTAAGAAGTCAATAGAACTAGTAATTAAGTACACCGAAATTTCAACTTGAGAATATACAAAAGCACAATAGAAAAAGATATCTAAAGAAATTGTTAGTATTTTCCAACAAAAAATTCCCCCACTCAAACATTAGGTAACCAAGAAGACCACATCATGGCCGGAACACTAATCAACAAGGAAATTCAAGAAAATCCCAAAACTTGCACGAAGTTATCATCTTGCAAGTACACCCTACTTCATCCTATAAGAAACTAGCATCAGAAAATCAAAAACATGAAGAAAGACCAGATAATAGCCCAAAGCTTCTACTCAAGACTCCGTGAAATGTAGCAAAAATCAAACTTACAAAGTAGAATTCAGCTAAGCCGCCGCCATATCCATGACCCTGCTCAAAACTTTACCAAAATACACGTAATCTCATACTTCCCATCAAAACCCTAATTTTCAAAATCAAGACAATTGCGAACCCTAAACAAAACGAAACTCCAGCTATTTGCGATCCAAAGCATCCCCACCAGGAACCCTAATTCACCTCCAGCAACAGCCCACCAAATCCAGCCACAGCTCACCACTACCGAATCACAGTGAAGCGCGGGCGGCGGGCCAGACCAAGAATCAGAGAAACAAAAGAAAGGAAGCAAAAGAGTACCAAAGAGAGAAAGCCTATAGTGCTCCCACCCTCCATCCGGAGACGGAATCTCGTCCGTTCACCAACCAAGCCCCAAATCCAATGGCGATGCGCAGGCTCATCTCCCGAGACGCCCCAGAGCCATCCCTGGCGCACAAGCACCAGCCACGCGGCCTTCTGCCATAGATTCCGTTGCCGTCGGGTGCTTTCGAAGCCAATAGGAGGGCTTTCCGGCGGATTCCGCGAGGGTTTCGAGCAAGCGAGACACGAGAATGCTAATAGAGAATGAAACCTTTCGCCTTTTTTCCTTATATTTTTGAAAAAAAAAATTTGCGTTCTTTTCTTTGTCGCACGAGTTGATTGGCCTATCGGTGATGGGCAGCAAAATTTATGGGCTTAGCTTTCACTTTAATAACGGAATTGCCATTCAATGCACGATATGCACGTGTTGGCATTTCTCTGGGTGTGGGCCAAGTTTAGCCCAAACCCAAATGAGAAGGATAGAAAAAAACATATTTAAAAAATCAATTTTGATACAAATATAAATTTTAGGAAATTCTTCCGAATTATCCAGCACTCAAAAAAAAAATGTACTTAATTTATAACTATCAGATCCGGGATATGTGGTTGAGATTTTTCAATTATTTAAAAAACATATTTAAAGTAAAAATATTTTTTAATTAAATGATATAGTTAATGTAAATTGGTAAGTAAGTGTAGTGTGACAAATCATTAAAAAAATATATATTGTTTATTAAAAAATAATTATTTGTCAGTCACCTGACACACTTTCTCCCATGCATTAGTTTTTTTATCATTTTTTTCACCCCTCTCTCATTTGCTAATTTATTTTTATCAATTATTATTTCCTTTCATAGGATGACATAAATTCCTTATTGGGAAATTATCGATAGTTCTCTGGACACTGTTTTTAGAGACCTTAAAGTCAAACACACACACAACACTAAATAATAAATAAATATCCCAAAAACCCCAAAATAATTAGGCTATTATTTTAGAAATCAATAGTGAATTAACTATTCCTTATTCATTCAGATGGTTTGTTTGACTTGTTTTTTATACCAAGCAATGAACATTTAATGGCATTATGATTCCATAAAAAATGAATGATAATAATTTTTTAGTATTCATAAAAAATATGAGAATGATTTTTACAAACCTATAGTCTAGGTTGACAATCAATAATCTAGAAAGTTTTTGGTGATGTTTTGTTTGGCAACAATTATAGGTAAAAAAAATAAATATCCAATGTTATTTGTGTTTTTCATTGGGGATTGTTTAGTTGCATAGTGGCATCTAAGGAAATATAGACATTTGCACATGCATGTTAAAAGATTAATGAATTTAAACAATTATTTTTCCTTTATAAGCAATGTGCTTTTTTTTTAACATGAGAATTCATTGTTTGGTTGGGGGGTTTTGGGGAGAGTGAAGTAAAGGGAGTTATCCCTGTTTTGGTTGGACTTAGCCTTCGTTTGATAGGGGGATATCCCCTGGAATATCCCCATGTGCACTATTCCAGTTTTTAGGGCTTTTTTATTCATCTGATTAAAATCATTAGACACATTAACAACACTCCATTCTATCAACAACACAGTTAAAAGATGAAAATACCCCTCACAAGTGGCACCCCATTACTGGTTGGATGAGTGTATGTTCGTTGGGAGTTAACTGTAGCCCTACCCCCTTTCTCTTCTTCACGAGCAACGCTAACCCCTACACTCGCCGCCAGATCACTTCCTCACCATCCAAGCAAGCTCCTCCTCTCTAAGAATTCTCAACTACCGCTTACATTCCGTCGGCCCCACTTTCTCGGTCTTCCCAATCAATACTCGGAATTTGAATTTGTGGTTTTGAGCACCGGATTCACGCGATCGTCTTGGCCTTGGCGTTACATGGATCGGATGGGCCGAAGTCCATTCCTAAACGCTCAAGGTATGTTTAAACAAAGATCTAAGTTTTATTCTTTGATTTTGACATTTGAATTGGAGTTTAGTAGCAAGCAGCTTGATGACTGACAACTTTGTTGTTCTATATAATCTAGAAAACAGAAGTTGCTCATTCATTGAAAAAAAGAAGAAATTCTTAGAAGAACCTCACAGATTCTTAAATGTAATTCTTAACAGAAACTAGGAATGAGAATGACATGGAGCTACATTTATTTTATTACTGAAATAGGTATTCCTTTGTCTAGTTGAACTTATATAACCGAGAAGCATTTCCCGTTCCCATCTTTTGGTTATTAGTCTTTCCAGTAACTCTTGCAAACCTTGATCTGTCAGTGATTTTGGATTTCAAATCTATTCTTCAATGATTGTTTGTGTTACTAAGTTTTAAATTCAAAGAACTCTGGACCAAACATATTTATTCTTCAAACCAAGCATGTGCTCTGTCAATGATTCTGGTCTTCAAATTTATGCTATGTTTGGAGTAAACCTTTCAAACCAAGCATGTGCTCTGTCAATGATTTTGGTCTTCAAATTTAATCTTCAATGATTGTTTGTGTTATTTGTTTTTAATTCGACAGAACTCTCCTGGAATTGTAAATATAACATTGCTTGTGTTTATAGTGGTGGCATGAGCATTTTCTTTCACTAACCCTCACCTGTGCCTTCACATTTGTTTGATACCAATGCATCTATCGGAACCAATATCGATGCAGGGCATGGGACAGGGAAGCAAGACAGTGAACATATGGCAACTCGAAGAAGCACCATCCCAGCCAGAAGTGTAGAGGATGCCGCGAAGAAGCAACTGGTCCCCTAACAATGATGAATTACTTGTGAAACTGTTGTTGGAGGAATGCGCCGAAAATAAGACGTGTTCAAGCTCATTTAGCCCTTCAGCGTGGGCCCGAGTATTTAATGCGTACGGTAATACGACCAAAGAGGACATCATGGTGCAGCAGTTGAAGAGTAGGTGGAAGACCTTAAAGAAGTTGTACATATTGTATTCATCCTTGGTGACCAAGAGTGGATGGTCGTGCGATCATGACAATCATCGGCCAACTCCTGGCTGCCCGACTGTATGGGAAGAGATTATTTTGTTTGGAAAATATTGAATTGTAAAATAAGTTTTGGGAAATCATGCAATTCAACAAGGAATACAAGGTTGCCCGAGATAAACCTTTCCCCTTGTTTTGGAAGATCCACGAACTTGCTTTGGTTCGGCCCACCGCGAATCGGCAATACGCAGTCACACGAGTTCGCGGTGAGTACGTAGACACTCCTATAGTAGAAGTACAAGAAAGCAATCGATCTGACCGGGATGCCGCGGAAAAACGTGTAGAGAACAAATACGTAAAAAGCGTGAGGGCGGGTATGAAAGTTTGCGTAAAGGATTATGCTTGAGGCTCTAAGAGGAACCAGTACGGAACTCAAGCACTACTGGGACAAAGAAGAGAAGTCAAGAGCAAACGTAGGAAATGGTGGAGAAATTGGTGGATCTGAGCACGCGAAGGAGTATTATCGCGGAAGAACTCAAAAGCAAGGATGATATGTGCTCATATTCAGATTGCGTTGACCAGTTGAAGACCTTGCCTGACATCACTGATGAGGAGCTGTTTATAGCGGGCAAGGCATTGAGATCCCGCAAAGAACGTATTTTCTTCATGAAAATGCGGTCATCTGCTCAGTCGTACTGGTTGCGCGCACAAGTGAAGGAATGGCACGATCAGGTATTTCCCTTGACAAAATAGTTTTTAATAGATTTCATTTCGGATTTGGTTCTCACAAAACTTGTGCTTCAAAATCAGGCTTAACGGCATGGCTGGTGCTTCCACAAAACACTGTAAGTGATGTTTGTACTTGAGTTACTTGCCATTGATGCCCTTCCATTCAAAAAGTAATCTTTTTCTTTGTTAAGCTACTGTTCTACCCTTTTTTGCTATTAATATTGCTCCAGTAACCATTAAATGTTAGTGGAAAATGATAATTCTCAAAATTAGTTTGTCATTAGTGAGATAGATGTATAATGAGATAAAACGATTTGAGGCATTGATCAATTTTTCACATATCTTTCTTGATTGACTTAAGTGATGTTTGTACTTGAGTTACTTTCCATTGATGACCTTCCATACAATTTGTACTATTTTTCCTTATTAAGCTATTGTTCTACTTTAATTTGATGCTACTATTGCTCCATTAAACATGAAATGTTAGTGGAAAATATCACTTCTCAAAATTAGTTTGCTATTGGTTAGATAGGTGCATAATGAGATAAAAATTTCTGAGGCATTGATCAATTTTTTCACATGTCTCTCTTGTTTGACTTAAGTAATGTGTTCATTTCTAATCTTATTCAATCTTGTATGACCACTCATCCGCCTTAACATCCTCATTTCTTCCACATTCATCTTATTAATATATTGAACTTTACACATTCATTCAACCTAAAATATTAATCATTTGTGGTTAACAAAATTTTTTGGTCAACTTGCAATTTTTTGTCAAGTAGTCACCAAAAAGAATTTTTTTTTAAAAAAAAAATCCTGTATTGTATGATTCACATGCAGAACATGAAAACCTACCAATGAGATTTGCTTTTAAACTGTATTTTTTGGTTCACAAATTTTTTAATGCATTCATAGCACATGAAAACCTACTAATGCAATTTGCCATTAATCTGCAATATAATTTTGTTACCATTTCCTATCTAGTTTTACATATTTCAACTGTTTAATCCGGACAATTTTTTCAACTGTGCTAATCATGTTGTACTTGGGATTATAAGACAAATTCTTTTACTCTCTTGCAACTTATTGCTTCACTTTTTTCAAAACACAAAAGTTTGATTCATTTGTTCTACAAGAGTTCACCTGCACTAATCAAAGGCTGTTTGTTGCCTTGTTGGCTTAAATGTACAAATAGTTCCCTTTCACATTAAGAACAACTATTTGGTTAGGCCATTTATTTTTATTTATATGTATATATTTATGAACATGTCAATGATGTCAATGCGTTATGATGATCACATACTAAGAGAGTTCTCATATTGACTGTATTGTCTTGATGAAAAAACAATAACATGAATAAGAAGTAGAAGTGAATCTATCAATTATCGATAACAGGAGCAAAGAATCGCACAATGTTAAACCTAAAAATATATAGCTAAGAGGTAGATGACTAACAGTAAGTGGAAGCAGTTTGTGCTATCCATGCTCAAGATTACTTTCAAACAGACATTTATCAGACAATGGGCTTAGCAGAAGTCACGAGGACAGATAATAATTTTCAGATGCAAAAAAACAAGTTGTATGTTATTACATAAAATAAATATATGAAATCTTTCCGTCACCCAGAGAAGAAATAGAAAGTATGTTTACCCTATCTCTGTAGTCACATCTTCGTAATTGCCTTGTTTAGTTCTTTCCATGCTACTGGTCATATACAAACCATTACTTACCAACAATCAATTGTTGTTGGATGCAAACACAAGGCTAAGTTTTATGAAGTGATGACCTGTCAAAAGTAGAAAACACTTTAGCTTTCTCTATAGTTACACTTCAAAAACCTTGCTTACTAGGGGAAATTTATTTTTTATTGAGTTTATTATTTGTTATGAAATTATTATCAAAACAAAAAAGCTCCCTGGCCAAGTTGATGGTAAATCCAAAAGTAAAGCTATTTTTGGTAGCTGATTATTCATCTATATTGGAAATATGTTACCTGTATTAGGAAGTGAATGGTACTTTTTCATTGGTCTAATAAGGGAATAATGTAGCATAGGTTGTCTGGTACAACCAGCTCTATAGCTCCAATTCACTGTGTATTTTACCAAGTTCATCGAGATATGCCTGTAGGTCACGGGTTCGAGTCGTAGAAACCACCTCTTGCAAAAAAAAAAAAGAAAAAAAAAAGAAAGCAGGGTTAGGCTATGTACATAGACCCAAGTCGTTCAACCCTTCTCCGGACCCCGCACATAGCGGGAGCTTTGTAGCACTGGGCTGCCCTTTTTTTCATCAAGATATACATGTAGCAGATGTGTTATGATTGTTCACATGAGGTTCTCTATGTTGAAGACTCCAATGATTGTATGACTAAATTGACCTTATGGAAATTGTAAGTATTTATGTGAAGTTGGAAACAAAATGATTCTGTTCTATGTTAATTTCTCATGTAGATTTCACCCTTTAGTCATAAATATAAGTATGATATATACACCTTTATGGATCAATTTGAGCTTGCTTAGTTTGATTGTTTGTGATAAATTTGGGTTAGCTTTATATTTAACTGCAGTTCAAGAATTTAAGGTTTGGTATTCCCAGCCAAAAAATGGACAAGATGCTTTGCGATTTTCAAAGGATTGATTATTGCCAATGAGTTCTTGTTAACACATTTCATGCAGCTAACTATAAGGACTTTCAGTGTGCCCCCTTTGACATTATTAAATTTTGTTCAATTTTTTGGGATTTCTCAAAGTGAAGTTGTATCCACATTGGGGTGGCTAATGTTGCCACTCCCAATTTTATTAGAGACACTTGTTTGGTTTATTCTCTGAGCTTGTGCAATTTCATCTAAGATCTCATGATTCATTTATTAGAAATACACTGCCTAATTTAAGCAACCTTACAATCATGGAGTTTTGGCATTTAAATCTTGATAGTTGTTTCTCTACCTATGCCAATCTTCATTTAACTGCTGTTGTTGTTCTAGATCCATTCTTCAATGTTGTAAGTAATTTTCTTTCTTCTTTCTTAATTGGTGGTTGGTTGGTTGGTAGGGTAGTATTTTTCTTTCTTGATTGGTTGTTGGTTTTTTATTTCAATTTAGTATGTTCTTTTTCCTTGGCATATGTTTCTTATCCAGATACACTAACATGCTCTCATCCCCTCCACAGGACTTGTGAAGCCCAGGGTATTTTTTTTTTTTTAGAATTTCATGATATTAGTTTTTATTTAATTTTGATAATTGTTAGAAAATAAAGGAGAGTCTCCCATGGATGGCTTATTTGAATCTTATTTGGAATAAAAGTCTTTTTATTATTCTTCGATATTAATAGTGTTCCCAATCCTAAATTTTAAGTTATTAAAAATTTATATTGGTGGTTAAGAATAAGAGTCTTATTAAATCTTAAGTTGATAAGAGATATGAGCAAGACAGAAAAAGAGATTTAATATTGTTTAAATATATTCTTATGGATAAACACCGTGATTAGGGTTAATTTGGGTTGTTAAAGACATTTTGGTAAATTCGAGTGGAAAAGTGAGGGTTTAGAGGGAAAGTGTCTCTCATCTATAATGAAAATTGGAAATAAAAGGGCTTAAACACAAAAAAAAGGGATATGATTTGATAAATATGTGCAGGTATAAATATTTAGATTATAGATGAGATTCTGTTAACATATCATATGAAATCAAATATATATATATATATATATATATATATATATATATATATATATATATATATATATATATATATATATTCATGTAAAAGGGTAAAGATAAGGAGAGGGATTAAATTAGTTATAATTCTAATTATGTTAATTGGGACTTGCATGTGAGTAAATGGACTTGTGGGGTGTTCTTTGCAAAAGAACAAACTTTTCAAAAAAGAAGTATTACAGGGAATAAAACAATAATAACAGGTAATAATTATATTTTAGATATATTATATTCTATATAATATGATAGTATGCATATTATGATTGGAAGTAACTCACGTGAATAGTGTGTGCAGATAATCTCTCTATAGATGTTTAAATATGTATTAATATGAATGGATTTATATGGTTTTATAGCAATGAGATAGAGATAAAGATATAGAGAGAGAAAGTTTATCTCTTCCATTTAAACTCATATGCCAACAAGTTTGGATCGGATAAGATTTCCCCGGTTTTCGTATATAAAGAGAAGTAGGGATCGGCCTCCAAACCCTAGATGTCGCCGCTGTGTTCCTAGAGATCTAGCTGCAGCCAGGCGAACTCGAAGTTCTGTTGAAGAGTGGAGATCTGACGTAGAGGCAGCGGCCACCATCGGAGCTTTTCTCGGCCGCGACAGGGAAAGCCATCGCTTGGTAAACTCTCCTCTTTGTTCGTTCGTCAATTTTCCATGCATGCTTGTAGGTTCATAGAGGTCTAGTTTCCGATGAGTTTCTTCTCTCTTTGATGTTGTTAGAGAGACCCCCTAGATTGTTCTTGAGCCACCAATAGATCCAGACAAACTATTTCAGAAGAGGTGCAAGTCTTAAACTTGGGTTTTATTTCAATTTTATACATGAAAGAGGAATTCTGGATTGATAGTGTTTAGTGATCTAAGCCTTTGAATATGATTGTGGCTTTGGAGTTGAGGCTTGCATGGAGAAAGGCAATGGTTTAAGTGTTGTTTAGGGCTAACCTTCAGAGGAGATTTAGAAGATATTAATGTGATATTGGTGTTGTTGTCTCACTAGATTATAATTAATAAAAACTCAGACATGCATAGGGTTCTATAAGGCATGAGAGTTATAAAGTGTGACACATACTATGGAGACTATTGGTTAATAGAATTCATCCATTGGTAATGGTGTTGCATATAAAGATAGAAGGGATGAAAGTTGTCCATACTTCTCTTGAGTATATGTGCATAGGCAATTTGGTACACGGTGAGAGGGAGGGTGAAGAGGTGTGAAACTCATGGGAATAGAATCGTAGAGAGAGGGTTGGTAGGAGTATGAGAGTATGGATTATGAGAATGGGTCTGTTAAGCTGGAGGATGGTGAGTGCAATCTATATAGCTGTGTGCGTGATGAGTTAAAAGAGTTGCCAACCACCCTGGTTAGCAGAAATAAAGGATGGTATGCTGAGAGAACCATGATGCATTATAAGGTTGTAAAATAGTTGTACACTTAAAGCACTACTACAATTGCTAATAATGGTCTCATGATTTCTTTGGGTCTATGATTCATAAGCTTGTACAAAGAAACCATTAGAAGAGTTACATTGGGCCCAAGTAGTATATTTTACGTAGTTACACTTGAAGAAATGGATTGGGCCGGATGTGGAAGTAGTGGTTTGGTTGGGGAGTATTAATTATTTTGAGAAATAATTATTTGATTTAAATATGGATGGGTTGGCTTACATTAGTTGGGTTTGTTTTAGATGGAAGTGGGCCGGCCCGATGGGCTAATAATAATAAAGGGATCAACCCAATATAGACTATGGGCTTAATTAAGGTAATCATTTAGTTAATTAAGTGGTTAATTAACTGGGACGGTTGAGCTAGGTTTTTAAAATGGGTCGGGTCCGTTTAGTGAACTTGCATTATGGTAGTAGTATATCTTGAGAGTGGACTTGTGTTTGCCAGATATCGGCGTGGATGCGTCAGGAGGATATTCCGTGGAACACCAGACTACGTGATTTTAGAGGTAAGTTACCTACGCCTCGATTCCCGCCCATCCTTGGGTTTTCCTTGTTTTTGTTATTGCTATTTATTTTAGCATGTTCCGTTGAGTTTCTGTTATTGGATGCATGCACGTACCTGCAAGTTGTTTGTTTTTCCTTCTTTTTGTATGTGCATGGTTGAAAAACTAGAGATAGAGTATTGTTTGTTGCTTGTCTTGCTCGTTGGACATGCTGTCCTGTGACCGACACTTGACCATGGGCACATGGTCTTGTGTGCTGGCCGGGTAAGCATGTTCCGAACGGGTTCATTTTCCTGCCTCAGCCGGAGCCGTAATGCTCAAGTAGGAGTGGAGCGCGTTGGTCGAGGACACCACAGGCGTCTCTCGATGGTTCCGTCTTGGGGAGGATACTTTGGCGGTCCAACACAGCCGTGGGACGATACACTCCACCGCAGCAACGTGAAGAGAGAGGTGGCGCTTACCGGGGAGTGCGGCCGGAGGGTCGAATTCCAAATGAGAATTTGGGGGTCAATTTAAAAGCTTTGGTGTCATCGATTCTATTCTTGGAATTCTATTTCGGACCCGAGGGCCGGTGTTTGACTAGGAGTTCTTGCCTTGATTGTTCCTGATAGACTCCTAGGACCTGATTGTTTGATGATTCGGTGATTGTGATATAATGTATCTTTTATTGTGCTCACATCTTTGAGATTCCTTGCAGGGTACTTACTGGGCTTTCCTTTCGAAAGCTCAATACATTTCCCTTCTCTCATTTCAGGTCCTGAGGAGTAGAGTGACCCGAGCTCGTGAGGCGCATGTAGAGTTGGGGTAGGATATTTGCTAGAGTTTTGGAGGATCTCCTGACTTTTTTGTTTTTACGAAAGTGAGGATACTTGGTTTGGAGCCTTTGTAGGACCTGGATTTGTTAGGGCTTTGGAACTTGTACTTTATTTTTCCGCATTAGCACTCTGATTTGTATATGTTTATTATTGGATTAATAAACTTCTTGATTTCATTTTGTTATCACTCTCATCGCTTACTTAGGCCTTGTACTCGAGTGGGGCCCGTCTCCACTTGGGTACGGCCGGTCTGTGAACGTGTCCGAGGTCCCGGGATCCGGGTCGGGGCGTTACAGGACTTGAGTACATGCATTTACAAAGGTGGTTCAAGCTTGGTAATTCACAAAAAAGTTGTTAACACTTATGTAGAATGGCTACTTTTTAATGGACACTGTTTTCTTATGTTTGGTGATGTGTAGTATTGAGAACAATGATGGAGATGTGTATCCCTTGTTGTATCTCTGTTGCAGTATGCTTGTTTTTTCTCACTGTTGGAGAATGTGAGTGTAATAATTTGAAAAGACTATTTTGACATTATTTAATAAGTCCTTTTGCATGTGTTTATATTGGACTTGTGAATCTTTTGTTTGTCTTGTATTGCTGGATAATCCTATTCGTGGAAATCTTGCTATTGTTAGTCAATCACCAGCCTATAGTTGGGTGGTAGAATTTATGAAAGTTAGTAGTCATGATTGCTTTCTTCTGTTTAATTATGTACACATGTGACTTCCTTAGATATTTGCTCAATTATGAACCAAAGCTGTAATCTTTCACCAACTTCAAACATGTCTATATATATGTGGTGGAGGTCTCTCCCAACTAGCATCATCAAAATTTTCAGCCGACCACCCAAAAAAAAGCTGTTATGGTGTGAGGCCATGGGAGGGAATTTTTGGGGAAGATGAAGAGGAGCTGGACATCCTAATTCGTCTGCTAATTGACACCATTAGAGATGGCCAAACAAGGACAAGGCGACCACAACACACACGCCCATTTACAGGTTACCAGTTGGTTGAAAACATGTTGGACGGGCACACGCAACGGTCGTACAATATATTTCGAATGGAGCCACATGTGTTCAGGGGACTCGCGACATTGCTAGAATCGCACGGCCTACTACGCAATGGCCGTACGATATTCATCCTGGAGCAACTTGCAATATTCATGAACGTCGTAGGACATGCATCGGCAGATAGAGTAGCCTGCGAGCAATTTCAAAGACGCAGACCGCGGAGCCGCTATTTCCATGCAATACTTTCGTGCCATGTGCATCTTAAGCGAGGAGATGATCCAGCTGCTAAACGGAGATGAGCCAGCTCACACCCTGGTTCGCAACAGCCCGTTCAAGGTAAGAAGAATTGGTGTTGTGCTTTGATTTTGCGTGGAAACTACAATATAAGAAATGTTCGCAGGACTGTCTTGTAGAGATAGATGGAACCCACGTGCCGGTGATCGTTCCGAGGGAAATCCAAGAACGCTATCGTAATAGGCACGGAACCCTCAGTCAGAATGTAATGGTTGTTGTGTCTTTTGACATGCAGTTCCAGTACATTTGTGCCGGATGGGAAGGTTCGACTGCGGACATGTGTCATGCAATACTGCCTGAAAAATGGATCTTTTTCAGTCCCGAAAGGTGATGACATGGGCCCCAAAAATTTTCCATGAATAAAATCATACTAGTAAACTGTGCTGACATAATTTACAATAAACTCTTGCAGGGAAATATTATCTTGTTGATTCAGATTACGCGAATATGCAAAGCCGCCTCCTTGCACCATACAGGGGGGAGAGATACCACCTCGGGCAGTTTACTTGGGGGCAGACAAGATATCATAATCGGAAAGAAAAATTTAACCATGCTTATGCCAGTCTGAGGAATATTTTTGAGAGGGCTTTTGGCGTGCTTAAGCGCCGATTCAAGATCCTGCGTGTTCCGTCACCGTTCTCAGTGGAAACTCAGCGAGACATTGTTGTCGCGTGCGCTGTGATACACAATTACATCTGCAAATATGCCAATAGCGATGAGGAGCTGCAGCAGGACGAAGACGATTATGTTGAAGAAGAAAATATGGGCGTGGATTGGCAACACGACGACACTGGTAGTGCACATGATATGGGGCAACTCCTTCGAGAGAATATATCTCGAGCCTTGTGGCGTTTGTGATGAGTGAGCCTACATTTTGGTCTATTTTTATTAGTATATGTGATTCTGATGTACATTATCTTATACTATCATATTTCCAACAAGGTTTTCTATATTATTTTCCCATGAACCTGATGTTATTGTCAATGATTATCCGTCAATATTTGCTAACGTGGCATAAAAATAGAGATAACATTACAAAGATTCAAAAACCAATTACTAATATATGGGAAGAAAAGCACAAAATTTATGAAAACAAAATTTCCTAATATTGAAAACATCAGTTATAAATTTATTAAATTTCCCAAAAAAATATAAAATAAAAATGAAAAGAAATGATCATAACTTATAAAACCCCAATAAATAAATAAATAAATAAATAAAAATCTTCAAAATCCCCTCAATTGTTAAACAACGTAAAATCTGAATAAATGTGTACTATACCACAAAAAAAAGCCTCAAAATCCTAACAACTAAAACAACCTATCAAAATTTGTACAATTTATAGAAATCAAAATCTTATTAATAATCTCAGATTTTGTTAATAAATCCAAAAAAATTCAAAATTTCCATGCAACTACCAAAAAAAACCCAAAATTGTGAGAAATAAATATATAACTTAGAACCCAAAAAATCTACGTATAAACTTCATATTTATGGAGATTTTGGCATTTTTTTGGTAGTTATTGGAAATTTATGGAGATTTGTTGGAGATTTTTTTAAATCTGATATTAATATTTTTTAAATTTTTTTGTTTCCATTTTCTCGCTAGTTTACTTGTATTTCTCAGGTTTTTAATTTTTTTTAGGGGAATACATGGATTTGTGGATTTTCTGCAAATTTTATTTGCGTTTTATTTTTCAACATTTTTTTTAACAAAATAGATAATTCAGTTTTATTTGGCCAATTTTTTATCTTTTTTTATTTTTATTTTTTGAATTTCAATTATTATAGATTTTTTAGGTATATGATACTCAATTTTATTTGGAGAAATGTTGAAGAGGATTAATTAATATTTGGAGCCATGATAAAAAAATATAAGTAAAGAAAGCTAGGGCATTTTGGTCATTTACCATCATTGTAGGGATTACACTTACAATCACAAGTTTATGAGGTTTTAAGATTTATTATGTTGTCTTTCCCTCCAAAATTTTTTGAAAAAATTCAAAATTTGTTCCCTCTTGTGGATATCCCACTTGGGATATTCTCTTATCAAACACTAGCTAAAAGGGGGGTGAGGAGGGGTGAACCATCCCTTCTCACCCCTCATATCCCACTCCACCAAAAGGTGGGGTATTTATTATATTATTTAAAAAAAACAAACATGATATAAAAAAGACATGATTATCCTTCATCAATTTTTAAAAGACAATTAAATCCTTCTATCTCCAACAAAAACCCTATCTCCACCAAAATGAGAAAGAAATATTAATTACACTTAAATTAATAATTAATAATAATTATACTTAAATAAATATAATTAATAGCTTTAATATAATTAATATTAATTAAAATTAAATTAATATGAGAAAATTGTTTACATACCCCTCCAAAATTACATATTTGTTTATATATCCCTATAAAAATGCTATTTGCTTGCAAACCCTCCAAAACTATGTTTTTTTTGCTTATGTACCCCTGCTGTTAGTCACTATTAGTCACTCTTAACAATGACTCAAAAATTACATAATTACCCTTTTTTAAATTCTTTTTGACTCTCTCTAAATCCCTATTCTTTCTCATCCCCGATCTAACTCACGACCGCCATCTCCTTCTTTGCAAGCAATGCGATCTCCCTCCTAGCAGCAATTCTCACCCGCGGGCCATGATCTAACTCCCAGCCGCCATCTCCAAAATTCTCACGTTGTTTTTTATCCCAACTTCCTAAAGGTTTTCAATCTTTACAATTTCTCTTTGGGTTCTTGAAATTAGGTTTATGGAGGGTGAATTCATGTTTATTTAAGTTTTACATGTTTCTCTTGTTGGTTACTGGTTCATGCTTGTAAGGCCCTGTTTGGATGATTAATGTTATAATTTTGTAATGTATAGTATGGTATGGTACTGTTACCATGTTTGGAAAGATGGTATGATATGGTATGATATGGTATGGTATGGTATGGTATGGTTTATTAGTTGTTTGTGTTTATTTTGATGGTATGGTATGGTTGCAGAAATAATAAAATGACTAGAATACCCTAAAAAACAAATTAATATGAAATTATGTTAATTGGAAAAATCGGTTATATATCCCTCAAATGTTTCATAATTGCATATTTACCCCTTAAAAAACATAATTTCTTTGTATACCCTTCAAAAACATGTTGAATTGTGGGTATGCCCCTCTTGCTAGGTTCCGTTAACAGAAATTAATTAGATAATATTAACCATGGTTACAACTTCGATTAAGGGTTGGAAAATTTCCAAAATACCCCTCTTTATATTTTTTTAACTATTTTAAATTTCATATTGTTAAAGGGGGTATTTATAAATTTACAATCAAACAAACTTTTCGGGGGTATATATGCGAAGGGTATAATGGTCATTTCACATGTCTACCGTTTGTTAACTAACAATTTTTCATCTGATTTTAACCACAGGGGTACATACAAAATTATACCTATTATTTAGAGATATGTATGCAATTATGTTTTATTTAGGGGTAAATACACAATTTCAAAATTATTCAGGGTACACTTGCAAAAAGCCCTATTAAATTCAATGATTTAAGATCAAAAAATTAAATTCAAAAGTATAAATAATTCTTATTAAGATCTTACAAAATATACATCAAATTATTACCCATTAATTTAAAATTGATAATTATAATAAAATTAATATACAAAATTAACAAAAGATAAGACAAATCATTTTCTTAATTGACTTTTTTTGTGGAGATTATGGCTTTCATTGATTTTGCTAGGGAGAAGAGGGGATTGAAGTAACTTGGTATGGATATTTTTGGTAGAAAAAAAAATTAAAACCATGGGAAACCACCAAATTGGTGGTTTGAAAAATCTAACAAAAATGACAGTTTTTAAACCATAGGAAACCATCAAAAAGCCATGGAAAATTATACAATCTGAATGGAGATGAAAACAAAAAAGAAAGTAAACGATATCATATATTACCAAACTATGGGAAACCATGAAACAAAAAGGCCTTAGTGTTTTTAATATCTGTTCTTTTTACTTACTTTTTGGGTTCTTGATTGAATTTCAGATCATAAAGTTCAAATTTCTAATATATTTTGATTGTTAGAAGTGTCACGCCCCGAACCCGGATCCCGGGCCTCGGCGCACGCGACAAACGCCGCGTGCTTATAGGGTCGCCCCTAGAAGCACGCAAGGCTAAGTAACACAAGCAGATAATCAAAATAGAGTTTAAAATTAATAATCAGCGGAAGGAAATATAAATAAGGTTTTATACAAAACCCTAGCAGGTCCTGAATGACAACTCTCACTCAGAAAAAAAAATAGAGGCCCGCAAACCTACGCTCAACATATCCCCATCGCTGCTAGGCTGTCCTGCGGAAGCTCTCTCCTGAGTTCCCGCTCCTAGCTACTCGTAAGGTCCTCATCTAGTCCCGACCCTACTCCTCATCGACACCTGAGAAAAACATCCATCAAGTGCATGAGCCAAAGAAAGGCCCAGTAGGATCGCATAAACCATAAAAGAGGCGGAAGGCATAATCAAAGAAACAGAATAAAGCAAGTACAAATATGCAAGTGCAACGTCATCACAAGCAAATAACAAGTAACTGGAAAGTGGATAAATCCACAGATGTACTCAATCTCTGGCATATATGATACTAAGATGTCTACGACATCAACGACACCATCGGTATCGTCTTCGGCCTAAGCCGGGCTAAGCTATAGCATGCATGTGCACATGGTCAGAAAATACCGCTCTCTGACTGAGCCAGGTGGCCAGATATTATACACCCTCTGCCGGGGTCTCCGTCCGATGGAGCATCAAGTGCTCGTGGCCAGATATTATACACCCTCTGCCGGGGTCTCCGTCCGATGGAGCACCAAGTGCTCGTGGCCAGATATTATACGCCCTCCGCCAGGGCCTGGTGGCCAGATATTATACACCCTCGGCCAGGGTCTCCGTCCGATGTATCATGCCTGAAAATAAGAGATTGATAGTACTAATACCTAACAACAGGTATACATATATATCCAAGGTAGTAACAATCTTGAATATACATGATCAGAGATCTAATCGAGATTGGAAGCCAATACATTATCTAAGGAGTAAACTCTACTTAAATACGCATTTGAAAAACATGAAAGCAACAATCTCCTCGAGATATAAAACCGATACATATGAGGAAACCCATCTCGAATATGTATTGGGAACCTCTCGAGGAAATAAGAGTACAAAATCAAAGGAGGGTAGAAGGAGAGAATATTTAATGCAAAGAATAGAATATCGACAGACTGCTATGGAGTACCACCCCCCTCGACCATCCCAGGTGCAAGTAGGATGCCAGAGGGTACTCCACTGGCCATATGCCATGGAGTATCACTCCCACTGGCCATATGCCATGGAGTACCACCTCCTGGCCATCCCACGACAACACAAGAAGGATGTCAAGGGGTACTCCCTCAAAGCAGATCATATCAAGACATACAAGCTCAAACAAATGCAACAAGCATAACATGTCAACAGACAGCATGTATCAAAAGATGGACTCCAACATCCATTTAGCACAGCAACAACAAGAATCAAGAGAATACTATGAGTTAGAAATACTCACAGTACCCGTGCGACATCCTACCTTTTTCGCTCTTGGGCCTACTCGGGCCCGATACTCCCAGTCTGGTCCTAGACCGTCTCGCCACGTCCTAAACATGGTAAATGTTCATCACATAACATTTCATATCAATTTGAATGCATTACATGCATATAATTACCCTAATCGTGAGTTTACCGAAAAGTCGGCTTTTTAATATATAACCGATGAATCTGGGCCCCTAATCACATGCCCACATTATTTTCCTTAGTTTAAATATACACCCGAACTATTGGGACGATCGGAATTGTATTCCGAGCCCTTTTGAACACGTTAGAATTTATAGTTCCCTCTTTATTTGCAGCTACAAAGTAACTACCAAAACTAGGAATCAAAACATCAAATTGAAGCTCTAAATCTTTATCATTCCATCTCAAACTCCTAGTACATCATAGTTACTATATTAGATTTCATTTTCACCATAATTGAGGCTACTTATCATTCACACATAGCCCGTAAAAATAAGAACAAAACCAATGTTCTGTACTGCTACAGTGTTTCCTGCATACATTCTATAAATCTTTAGCAAGCATTTCATTGACCTTTAACTAAGGAGGGCTATAAGATTAACCACTAAATCAACCCTTTACTAACCAAGCCTTTGAATTTACAAACATGTATGGTTTAATAATTCAGCAACAGCTTACAGGGAAAGCATCATAGTTGAATGACTTCAATCATAAAGGGTACAAGGAGATCATCTCCTATTTCAGTGGAGCTAAGTCTATGAAGTCAATGGATATAATAAAATGTTGGGCCATTGATAAGTATGCATAGCCATAACATTTCAGCATAGTAAAACTATTCTACAACCTATGAACATTAACCAGAACAAGGGAAAATATTACTAGATCAGATATGAAATGCAGAAATCTGCCGATCTTGCGCAGCTGGAAAGAAATGGTCATATCTTTTAAACCGTAACTCAGATTTTTCTCATATAAGGCTCATTAGAAAGAAGACTTCAAGACCTTTCCAATGACGTATTACACACTCCAAATGGAGATGTATAGAAAGAACAGCTGTCCCACGAAGGGGACAGCCATCTGCAGGACAGTCCATACATTGTTCATAGTCTCTTGCTACCAATTCTCCTAATTTATCCATGGCCCCTAGACAATGAATCTTGGTACCCTATTTATAAATATACAATTAATTCTCATTAAGGACTAACTACATGGGAATTTCTACTTGTAACCATTCTTCTCTTGTGGCCTTTTATCCAAGTATTTCATAAGCATTTCGGCAAGCACAAGAAAGGCATGATTAACTTGCGCATTGCAACATGCTAATTCTCTCTACAAACTCTTATCATGCATAACATCTTATGGATGGTTTCCACACTTATAAACTTCTAAATTAAGCCCTCTAATTGTCTCATGGTTCTATGTGCCAAAACATCAAACACTTGGTGAGCAAGCTAAATTCAAAAGAACAAAACATCTATGCTATCATTGGCTTTTAAATTTCTTTACAACATGTATTCGCCAAAATTAACCTTATTCCTTCATAGTTTGCATAACTAAAGCCTCTAATCATACTCTTGTAAAGTACTTAAAAGCTACACATAATCATGAGGGTTAAAGATGTATTTTCAAGAAAAATTGGGCAATATATCCCCTATATATAAGGCCTCCAAAATCATACAACATTCATGCTCTCCACATCTACAACATTTACAATTAGTTAACTCAATCAATCACATGCATGTCCCATAACATTCCAACCTTATAACATTAGTTTTCATACAACCAAATTCATAGAGGCATTTCATCAAGCAAGTGATATGCATATCCAATTTTCAGAACAACAACCTTCCATTCGATTCTAAGAATTCTGATATTTACAACTTGCATCTCTTACAAAGCTAACAGAATCCTTCATACATAATCATTCCATAACATCAAGCTTAACACCTTAATATTCTAAAAATCCCAAATCATGTCAAGTTAATTTCATCCAATCAACCCACAAATAAATGTGTAAATTCCCCCAAAGTTTGGGCTTACAATCGTGGAGTGATGACGGGGCGGTGTAAGTCAGTGACGGCGGCAATGCACGCTGCGTGGAAAAACTTCTGGTACTTGCCTTGGTCGCCATGGTCTTTGCACACATGCTTGTAGTCTGTGCTACAAGCGGCGGCGTGCGCCAGCAGCGGCGGCGTGTGCGGCCAGCGTCGGCGTGCGTGTGCCGTCGCAGTGCGTCACGCGCGCAGTGTAGTGCGCGTGCCAGCAGCAGCCTTGGGCGCCGTAAGCGCGTAGGCCGCTGCTAGCAGCCTAGGGCTGGCCGCGCATCGCGCTGTATGGCTGTAGAACTTGTATGGCGGCGCCTATGTGGCCGGCGGCGGCCGGGCTTTATGTGCCTTGGCAGCCAGCCTTGTACAGGGGCTGCTAGCGCTGGCCATGGCTCTGCGTAGTTGGTTACTGGGGGGCTGGCGTGGCCAGCAGTAAGCAAGGGAGAAGAAGAGAGATGGAGGGAGGGTTAGGGCACGATGTCTCCTTGATTCCAATCATTCTCATTTAACTTTCAAAAACCTAAGTTCTCTCAATATAAACATATACACATGTGACATATATGTTATATCCTTTACTTAACTCAATTAATTTAATTACAATACAATAACTTATCTTTAAAATCTATTAGTTTAACTTATCCTCTAATTTATTTCCCCCACTACAATCCAAATAATTTATTTAATAATTATCTTTCTACTTTATGTCTCTGCCACCCATTAATTAATATAATCTTTATAATAATTGATAACCTAGACCCGTAAATTTACTTGTCAATGATTCCAAAGCGATTTGCTTGTAGTATCATCACGGGGTCCTGCTCTTTCGTCCACTGCATCCACCTTCTGACTCTAACTTTGAATATTAGATGCGATCTTCACAATAATTAATCTAATTTAATTAATACTTAATTAAATCTGGATTAATTAGACCTTTACAATTTTCCCAAATTTCATCGTTTACCATCTTAATTCCTATTTAATAAATTTTGGAAATAAATAATTAAAAATACTTATTTATTTCGAGGCGGGTGTTACAAGAAGACACAAAGTGTAGGGATTGAAAAATATCAAATCGGAGGAACGTTTCCGCTGTCCTTAGAGAGATTTACCCGCCCTATCACAGAGATCTCCTAAGAGGGTTTTATATGATCTCTCCCAAGATACAACCAAAGATCACGACTTAGGAAAAACGTGATTTTGCAATTATCTCACTATTTAGGAAAGGAGAGGTTGAAAACAAAGTTGTTTGAATGAATTAGAACTTCTTGAATTAGGCTTTATTTATAACTTTTCTAAAGACTCATTTGAAGAGTTACAACCTTACCAATGAAACCATTAGCCCTCAAAAGATGCCTTTGAAGAATCACATCTTTTGGCATAATAGGATCATTCAAAGTTATAGCACTCTTTCAAAACATACCTTTGAAATGTTACATATTTTGGCTAAAAGTTACAACTTAATATTAACAATCTATACAACATTCCCCACTAGATTGCTAAAATTTACAATCACATATCTCAAATTAATATGAGGGTGCATAAAGAATGGTATCGCTAGATTTGAAGCATTCTTCAATGTAGGCTCTCAAAACTAAAACGTAAAAATTGGTGGCCAGCTTGCTTATACCCATTATCCTATATGTCCCGACCGGAGAACAAACAAACACACACACACTCATAGCCTCCTAATTAAAGAGACATATATTGATAGCACTTTAATACGACCATGTGCTTATCCTGGAATCATAAGTGTTTCCAAGAGATACACTCTTAACTCTTGTTAGAAGCGGCTCCACCTCTATACTTAGGTGGAATCAAAACCAACACATAGTCTACCCATTAAGAGATATTTTAACTATAGTACTCGTGTACTGGGAATCGATAACAACTTGTTCTTACCCCTTGAACCTCAAAACTAGTGATGTGCTAGAATGAGGTAGGGTTCCCATTGTCATCAATTATAAGAGTTTTAAATCCATTTTGGCTTTACTTGCAATTATTTTATCTCGAGACAACGCTTTTGTTAATGGATCAACTAAATTGTTATTAGTTCTCACAAAGATGATGGATATACTTCATCGTTAATTAATTGTCTGACATGTTCGTATCTGAGCCCAAAAAGTCTAGACTTTCCATTATAAACTTTATTACGGGCACGCGACATAGTCGACTCACTATTATAATAAATAGTAATATGAGACAAAGGCTGCGGCCACAGATCTATCTCCAGTAATAGATTTCTTAGCCATTCTTTTACTCTTTACCGGCTGTCGCTAAGGCTACAAACTCAGCCTCCATTGTTGAATACGAGATGCAAGTTTGCTTCTTGGATGCCCAACTGAGAGCACCTCTAGCTATGGTAAAAATCCATCCAGAAGTCGAACTCTGATCACTTGCACTAGTGATCCAACTTGCATCTGTATAGCCTTCAAGAACACTTGGGAAATCACAATAATGCAAACTTAAATTGCTTGTTCGTTTCAAATATCCAAACACTCTAGTTATTCCCTTCCAATGCTTTGAACTAGGCTTACTCATAAATCTAGCTAATTTACACACAACAATGCTATATTCGGTCTTGTGGAGTGCGAGGCATACATGAGAAATCCTATGGCACTAGCGTATTCTAATTGTGCAATAGTTTTATTAGGATTCTCAACTAATTTAACTTGAGGATCATAAGAAGTCTTACATTCCTTAAATTTAAGATGCTCGAACTTATCTAGTATCTTTCCAACATAATGACTTTGACTCAACATAATACCCCCACTATTTCTTCGCACTTTAATTCCAAGAATCGTATCTACTTCACCCAAATCCTTCATTTTGAATTGAGAAGTTAGATACTTTTTACTATCACTAATGCCTTCCAAATTCATTTCAAAAATTAATAGATCATCAACATATATACAAATGATAACACCATAATTTTCAACTAATTTGGAGTAGATACACTAATCAACACTATTATTTCTAAAACCATATTTTAGAATTATGGAATCAAACTTTTCATGCCACTGGTTAGGCGCTTGTTTTAGTCCATACAAAGACTTAACCAATCTGTAAACTTTCTTCTCATTGCCAGGTAGGACAAATCCTTCATGTTGTTCTATGTATATTTCTTTATTGAGATTACAATTCAAAAAATGCAGTTTTAACGTCCATTTGATACACATGCAACTTATAAATAGACGTTATAGCCATATAAGCACTCAAATAGAAGTTATACGAGCAACTGAAGCATAAGTATCAAAATAATCTATGCCTTCCTTTTGCTTAAATCCTTTAGCCACTAACCTAGCTTTGAAGGTTTGCAATGTTTCTTCCGTACTATATTTTCTTCTAAATACCCATTTACAGCCAATTGCCTTAGATCCTGAAGGTAGATCCACTAAAACCCATGTGTTATTTGATATAATTGATTTGCTTCCCTCCAAAAAGCGGCATCCCTAGAAGCTATTGCTTCTTTATATGTTTGTGGGTCATGATCAACACTTAGTATGATAGGAATTTCATTAATTATAGAATCACAAGTTCCTTCCACGTAATAAAGGTGACTCGACAAAAGTAACAAAGTTAAAACCAAAATCTTTTTCTTTTCTGACACGTTTACTTCTTCTAGGTTAGAAATATCTGCTTCATATGTTTTAACTACTTGTGTGGGAATTGCATCATTTGATGTTAAATCACTAAGAAATTTATTTTCAACGTATACAACATCACGAGTTTAAACTATCGTATTAGATACTAAATCTAATATACGGTAGGCTTTTGAGTTAGAAGCACCCTTCACCACTCTAGGCCCTAATTTGGTCCTTTTATTATCGTACACACGATAATAAGCAACACACCCCCACACTTTGAAATATTTAAGATTATGTTTTCTCTTTTTTCCAAATTTCATATGGAGAAACCTCTAACTTTTTATAAGGGATACGATTTAAAATATGACATGAAGTCAAAAGTGCTTCACCCCACAAATTTAACGATAAATTGGCATTTAGTAGCAATGAATTAACCATATCAACTATGTAAGGTTTTTTCTTTCGGCTACACAATTTTGTTGTGGTGTATATGGAGCAGAACACTCATGTATCATACCATTTTTCTTCACAAAACATGTTAAAGTCATTTGAGAAATATTCACCTCCCCGGTCACTTCTTAAAGCTTTTATTTTCTTTTCATGCATATTTTCAATTTCAATCTTATAAAGTTTGAATACACTAAATGCTTCATCTTTATGTTTTAATAAATAAACATATGTAAATCTAGAACAATCGTCAATAAATGTGATAAAATATATTTTCCCTCCTCTAGTAAGAACACCATTGAGTTCATAAATATCGGAGTGAATAAGTTCTAAAATTTCAGATTTACATTCTGACTTAGGAAAGGGTTCTAGTAATTTTAGCTTGAATACAAATTTCACATTTGTTTTTAACATCAAACTCATTAATAGAAATGTAACCGATTTTACGCATATATTTCATGGAATTAAAATTTAAATGGCCTAATCTAGCATGCCAAACATCACAAGAATCCACAATATAAGTAGAATTAAAAACTTTATTAATGCTTAATTTAAACATGCCATCGGTACAATAACCTTTAGCAACATACATGTCCCCTTTAAGAATTACAACTTTATCGGACTTTAAAACAATTTTGAATCCTCTCTTACACAAGAGACTAACAGATACAAGATTCTTTTTAATTTCTGGAACATGTAGAACATTCACAAGAGAAAGCCTTTTCCGGATGTGAAGTGAAGATCAAGTGTTCTGACACCGAGTACTTTGGCTGAATTTCCATTTCCCATGAGCACTTCCCGACCAGCAACTTCTTCATAACTTTTAAAGTTTTCACGATTGTTGAACACATGCACGGTAGCGCCGGAATCTAACCACCATTCATCGGATTTCACAATTTTTGCTATGTTTAATTCGGTAATTATTCCAACACGAAGATTCTCCATACCATCATGACCACAAGATCATTTCTTTTTTGTATGTTAGTCACCTTATTACTGGAGTCCTTGGATAGTTTAGGCCTCTTAGGGAGCTGACATTCTTTAGCATAGTATCATTTTTTATTACAATTGTAACATTTGCGAATCTTCTTTTGGCTATCATCATTGTAGGTTTTACGTTTTCCCTTTCGATTCTTATTGCCATTTTCAATATAGTTCACTTTAGAACTATGTGGAATATCTTGCGCATCTAAACTTCGTGTCTCCTCTTCTATGCGAATATGCCTTTATAATTTCTCAACTGTAAACTCTTCTGCCATATGCAATAACTTTTTTCGGCAATCATTCCAACTAGGAGGCAATTTTGATATAATCGCACCCACTTGGAGTAATTCTGGAATCACTATTTTGAGATCACGGAGTCGATTCATAAGCACTTGCAATTTATGTACTTGATCCAACACATGAACACTATCAACCAAATTAAATTCAAAGAATTTTAACATAAGAAATTTATCCGTACCTTGTCTCTTGGTATTGTATTTTTCTTCTAGAGCTTTCAACATTTCAATCGGAGATTGGATTGACTCATTGACATATAAAGATCATAAAGATGATCCGAAAGAGTGTTGAGGATATGCCCACGATATGCAAATTCATCATATGTCTGCTTCTTCTTCTTCTTACTCTCAAAGGTTACCTTTTCTTCTATACTTGCATCTTCCTTCGGTTCAATAAGGGGCGGCATCATAGGATCAAGAACATACGCAATGTTCAACCCCGAAAGTAAGAACAACATCTTATACTTCCATCTAGTGAAATTGGTTCCATCAAACATCTCAAGTTTCACAAAGTCTTGATTATGACTCTAAGGACGACGTTCGTGTCATATGCCATAATAAATCTCTCTAAGATTGTTAGAAAACACAAAGTGTAGGGATTGAAAAATATCAAATCGGAGGAACATTTTCGTTGTCCTTAGAGAGACTTACGCGCCCTATCACAGAGATCTCCTAAGAGGGTTTTATACGATCTCTCCCAAGATTCAACCGAAGATCACGACTTAGGAAAACCATGATTTTCCAATTATCTCACTATTTAGGAAAGGAAAGGTTGAAGACAAAGTTGTTTGAATGAATTAGAACTTCTTGAATTAGGCTTTATTTATAACTTTTCTAAAGACTCATTTGAAGAGTTACAACCTTACTAATGAAACCATTAGCCCTCAAAAGTTGCCTTTGAAGAATCATATCTTTTGGCATAATAGGATCATTCAAAGTTATAGCACTCTTTCAAAACATACCTTTGAAATGTTACATCTTTTAAAAGTTACAACTTAATATTAACAATCTATATAACATTGATGGTGTTCGAGAGGAATTCATGTTTATATAAATGATTTTGGGTAATCTTTGGAACTGGTTATTGATTGTTGGGCTACATTACCATTAGGTTTGTAGTTTCTCAAGGATTTTAAAGATGGGATCACAGTTCCATCCCCTTAATTGCCATTGAGGTATTCACCAATTTTGGGTAAATATTGGATGCTTAAAATGAGCTGCTCAAACAACAGCTTTCATGATTTATAGCTTCATACAAGAATTCTCCATATTGGGGAACTAGAACTTTTGAGAAGTATATTCCTTTGTATGGTGGTGAAAACAATGTTTTTGACTTCAAACTACAACTGTCTATTAATAAGAACTAGCTGATGTATGTGAAAAAGAAAATAGCACCATCTGATTATGAAATTGGAATAATTGTCTGTCTCTTTCTGATTTGGTTCATGTTATTTGGAAAATTAGTTTCTAGACAAAAATCACATCTATCCGCGGATCTCACAAATACTCATGCAATCAAGTCAACCATATGATGCCTCCTAATTGCTGTGATAATAAGCTCTAGCAACATCTCAATATTTCTTATCCTTGTTAGTTTTGCTCAAAATTTGTTTTCCCTAAGTGCAGACTACAAACTAATGTTGATATCTAAACAACTACTGTTTTCATTATCATAATATAGTTACAATATATATATATATATATATATATATATATATATATATATATATATATTAGAAGAGGAATAAAATGCCTTGTCATTATAGTTTTCGTATAAGGCCAAGTTGTGATAATGTCTTCCAAATCCAACAAGCTTGGGCTTCATTAAGAGAACTTCCTGGTGTAAAATGAGTAGTTGTTGCTTTGACAACTTCTTTAGGAGAAGCTGAAGCTTGCATCTATACCGTTCCAATGTATCTGCAACCAGAAGTGAGCCTTTCAATCAATGACTTTATGATAGCGACAATATGCATATGATGTTCTATAATGGATACTTAAACATGTATGTCTTTCATTTTTAGATTTTTTGTTAGCTATTAACTATGAGTTTCATTCTTTCTTTACATTGTTTTGCCAATAATGATTTCATCTATTTTTAAGTTCTAATTGCAAATTCATCTTCATTTTCCATGTTGATGTTGAGGATGGATTTTGGGATTGTGGCTATTCGGGTTATTTGAACATTGTTGTTATTTAGAAGTTTAGTGTGTTTTAAAGAACTTGATGGAGAACTTGTAATTTGTTTTAAAGAACTTGATGGGGAACATGTTTGTTTCAAAAAATATATATATTGGACTTGTTTGTTATAAATTTAATGACATTATATCTTGGAAAAATTCCCTTTTTAGTACCTCTACTTTTTCGTAAAGTACCCTTTTAGTCCCTTATCTTTTCTTTACGACTTTTTGGTCCCTCTACTTTATAAAGTGAGACTTATTAGTCCGGAGATAGACGACGTTCACTTAAATCATTTTAGATGACTGACGTGTCTGCCACGTGACGTTATATTGATGTCCATGTGACCATCAGAATGCCACATGGAGAAGATGAATGGGAGAGAGGGGCTAAAATTCGGATCCTAATCGCTTATGATCCGCATTAGAAGGTTTGTTTAATGTTTTCTTTTCATTTTTTTAATATTTTCTAATGATTTAATGTTTTAAAAGGCCATGTGACACTCTGATGGCCACGTGGACATCAACATAACGCCACATGGCAGACACGTCAGTAATCTAAAACAACATAAGTGAACTTCGTCTGCCTCTGGACTAATAAGTCCCACTTTATGAAGTAGAGGAAC
The DNA here is from genome assembly GCA_026586065.1 of Dioscorea zingiberensis. Lineage (NCBI taxonomy): Eukaryota > Viridiplantae > Streptophyta > Magnoliopsida > Dioscoreales > Dioscoreaceae > Dioscorea > Dioscorea zingiberensis. Next base: position 3,235,355 of record CM048827.1, on the reverse strand, counting down.
CAAAAAGTCACAAAAAAAGATGAGGGACTAAAAGGGCACTTTTCAAAAAGTAGAGGGACTAAATAGGGAATTATTCCTTATATCTTTACTAGTTGTATGGAATAGTTTGTTATATATTATCTTTTTTAATTAAAGTTTGTTATATATTGTCACAGGTTGTAAAAATCATGTAAAATTTTTGTGTATATGTTTGCAAAAACCATATAAATAAAAAGGATATTTACTCAAAAAAAAAATTTAATTTTCAAAAAATTAAAAAATAATAAAAAAATGTATATAAGAAAATTTATATTGGTTATTTATAATTTAAATAAATTAAATTCTATAAAATCTAATAAAAAAATAGAGGGCTATATTAGCAAACCCATAATGGTCATTTCTTATATGAAATAACTAATGTCTACAAAATAAGAAAAAAAAATTAGAGGTGTATAAAGTAAACTCATTTTAGTAATTTGCCCTCATTCCATCCTTGGGTACACTTTCGGGTCAAATTTTGTTAGCCCAAACCCTACCATCGAATTTTGTTTGGCCTGTGCCCAAATTTAGTCCAACCCAAAAATAAAATAATTTTATTTTTTTACTAATAATGCAAATAATTAAATAAAACATATATTAGACTATTATATAAACAAGTAGAGCATAAATAACACAAGTGGTTCAAATAAGTACTACACAAATAAGTACTACATAAATATTACATCAAGAACAAGTTCAACATTTTTAATAAAACACTAATTGTTCCATAAAACAAATACTAGGGTTTTGGTCAGGTTAACATTATATATATATATATATATATATATATATATATATATATATATATATATATATATATATATATTGCCTGGGTCAAATTTTGGGCTAAAATCTATATAACCCAAGCCAAATTAAATATAATTGAGCCTGCTTGGTTTAGCCCAACCCAATCTTTTGGGTCATTTTCCTAAGCCCAGACCCTATTTTTTTCGGGTTGGGTTCAGGCCAACCCATGGTCCACCTGGCCCATGTCCACCCCTACCAAACATTATCATTATCTATTTCATACTAAAGGGCTAATTGGTCAAATACACATTACACTCATCCTTATTTCTCCTCACAACCAAACAAAATATATATATATAAACTACTACTCCTTACTCCCCCTTTGAACCAAACATAATATTTTCCCAAACCCTCTGTCCTCCCCCTTTCCTAACTCCCTCTCACTCCCCCCTAAGTCGATCTCTTTTGTGGAGTTTAAAAGTAGAGAAGTGCAAATACACCAACCAAGCATGCACACACATCAAGCAAAAATGATCTATTGGCTATACAATTGTATTCTTTTCTAGTGTCTTTACAAGAGTATATCACATCATCATGTATCTCCCTAGATCACTCTGGATGCTTTATAAGTTATAGCCTCAACCCTTATATAGAGCCTTCCCAAACCCTGTTGGGAGAGCACGCACCACTTTGTGTGCACCCTTTGGCTAGCGCGCCCACCTCTACACGTGAACTTGTGCCTATTGCCCAGCATGCGGGCCTCTGCATGTGCACTTTTTGGCCTGCACGTGCATCTTCGCGCCCATACATATGTTGGGCAGTCCTTGGATACTATGTGTCGCCATAAGGTAGGTGCCCTCCAGTACCCCCAAGGACCCTCTCCAACTTGGGGTCCTCTTAGTAACGGGCTTACAAACCACCCTCACTAGAAGAACCAGATGCCCTCGTTTGTATCAAGGCTAAGAACTCCTCGATCTATTTATCAAATTGCCACAAAGTGTCAGGACCCGCCTCCACGACCAACACCGGTACCATTTTGCATAACAACCTGGGACAGATCAACCGACCATTACCACGGTGGGTTATTTAAGCTCATGTTCATGATACCATTTCCTATATGACAAGATGATATCATAATAATACTATTTTACAACTAAATGAAACATCCTGTCATATACCAACATGATCCCAAGAGTATATGTCCAAATAACCGTCATAAAGCATGTAACATATAACTTTATTGTAGACAACCTAGACAAGACACGAATATAAACTATATAAAATCAAAATCACTCCTACTTAGAGCATGCTAAACCACACACGGAGTATATATATCTGGTACACGCCTCACCTCATATCCTTGACCTCTACTTTGGGTTGGACTTGTAATCTATGAGAGAAGAGTAATAAGCTTACACAAGCTTAGTGAGAGTAAACATCCCCCTTAGGGGTTATCATATGAAAATATACATTTCATAAATCATCACATGTATAGAAAACATACAAGTCCCATACAATAATCATCATGTAATGACGGTCATCTCATACATAATTAAGGTAGACATGCTAGCTAATTTCCATAACTTTAATCCAAATGTAATGCTAAGCAAGCGATAAAACACGTTTAAAACCATATCAAAGAAATCATAGTATTACATCATAATGCAAGTCATCTAGCATATTTGACAAGCACCTGTCTCATATACTCCCATCCCCATCACCCAAGTTATCTGCCAGCACATAGGTTGTTACATATGCAATGATATCAAAAACCTGATATAAGAAACAAGTCACACATTGGTCCTAAATATGGACAATCACGTTGTATATAATGAAAATAACATATAGAAATACTCATCTAAAATCAGGAAATTCATAAAACATCAATAAAAAGAGAAATCTGGGGATCCTCTGCTTTTTACTCACCTCGGTGCACGTATATACTATTTACTATCCTGGTTCTAGCTCTCCCGCTAAGTCCACAATGTCTTCATCACGTTCTATACATGATAATACATCTTATATTAACATCTTATATTATTTAGAGATGATTTGGTCATGAAAACATACTATTCTAGCTAAGCCTAAAAAATGTCGGCTTTTTCACTATTTATGACTCAAGCTCTTCGACTCTTTTCTTAATCTCATCTTCAGAAGTTCTCAACTATGATCTTGTTCTTTATCAAGTGAAACACTCTAGGATCTAATTAGAATCATGATTGAGTGACTAACACATGCACAATCATTATTTTGCTAAAACCTCAAAAGGTCAGCTTTTTAATCTATAACCTACGATTCCGGATCTAATTAGACACCTGTCCACACTATTTCTCTTAGTTTTACCATGCCCCCATACTGTTAGGACGATCAGAATTGAATTTCGGGTCTTTTGAGAAAGCTGAAAAGTAACTGATAGTTACCCTTCTCGGATATTGTAGTTGCTACAGTAACCGACAACTACAGTAACTAGCAGCTACTCTTAGGCTACAGTAACCGCTGACCATTGGCTATGAGTACAAACACTCAAGCCACCGCACGCAAGCGTACGTGGTTGTAGGTAATACAAATTCCAGTTAGTACCAGGTCGAATCCATAGGGAACAGGCAAACTAGGTCTAACTGAGCAATAACATACTAATTTGCTCGAAGAGTTAGTCAATCCAATCGTTGGAAGATTTCTAAGTCCTAAAATGCAAAGGAAAATATGAAGGTTGCTCGGGATTTTCTCTTTATGTTAAGCTTATAGGGTTGTATGGCTCTATTAATTTGTGGAGATATATATTCTTCTATGTTTTGCAATGATATTGTTGCTATGGATAAGGGTTAATCGGTGATAGAGCTAAGTACTTGTGTGCACTCCTGGCACATCATATAGATTCCCTATATCTAAGGAATGTGCTTCAACTCCACCCCATATGTCTATGGTAGTAGAAGGAAACGTTATAGGACTTAAGGTCTATCACAACCATAAAAAACCACTGCATATATGTATGCTAATGGAGTCTACGGGCTGTCACTCTGTACCTCCACCCTACAATACTAATATGACTCTCATATACATATTTTTATGCAAAGAGAGCCAAGGTTTGTCGTCACCCGTTGACGATTAAAGATAGTATTAGTCATAGGCATATCCATTGGCAACTCAATTAAAGCAAGACATAGGATAATTATGATTTCAAGTTAAAGGGTTCATACAACACTAGAATAGATGTTTAAGCTACCATTACAAACCTAGGATTCATAATGTTGCAAATAAGCAAGCAAACATTAATGTCAAAGTACAAAGAAAGGATTAAAACACTAAATATCAATAGATAAATGTATCCCCCTCTTGTATAGAGCCAAACCCAACTTCAAATGTTGTTGAACACCTTCAAATCGTCACCTCCACTCGCAGCAACTCGTCAAGGCAAAGATGAAAACCTAGAGAATTAAGCCTCTATTTATACCCCCAGGATTTAGCATTACGACATTGACACGAGCACCGTAACGCCAGCTAAAATCTAGGGAGCTTGAAATCTCATATGATAAATCTCATCACGACGTCCGGGAGCTCGTCGTGATATCCCGAAAAACCAAAGAATTCTAGACCAATCCTCTGATAATTTACATCGTGACATCCATAGGCACATCGCGACGCTCCTGAAAGAATGAGAATTGTGTCTGAAGCTTTTGATAGTAGACATCACGACATGGTCTTCAGCATTGCGGCGTCCAGATTCTCCTAAGAATCCAGGCGAGCCTTCTGATTAGTTATGTCGAGATACCATTGATCCACGTCATGATGTTAACACTTGGGTACTTTGCTAGTGATTTTCTTTCTCATTCTTCACCAGATCTTTACTTCCCACAAGGTGTCACCTGATACATACACATTTCACTTGATTTAGCCTCTGTAAACTTAAAATAGGTAGAAAGCATGAATAAATCAAGTGTGGCAGATAAGTTGGTCAATTAATGCATTTCAATACCAAAATTATATACTATTCACTCTAATCCCCACATCTTGGTCCTAAATTTAGAATAAATGCCTAGTAAATTAGCCTCTTTTGAAAGCTAACAGTAACTGGCCGCTATAGTAACCAACAACTATAGTAACCCGCAGGTTTTTATTCATTTTATTTTATTTTTATTTGGGGCCCAATTCACTATAGTCAAGCTTTAGTCTCAAAATTAAACATGTATAATCCCTCACCCACTCCATCATGACAATTATCATTAATTTCAACCTTAAATTCATCATCTAATCTTATAGATTCATTAAAACATCGAGATCAATCTTCAAAACCCTAGAAAATCAAGAACTCTCAACCACAACATCAACCGAATCCATAACTTGAGTGCAAGAAGTCATCTAATCTTATAGATTCATCAAAACATCAAGATCTATCTTTCAAAAAACCTAGAAGATCAAGAATTCTCAACTACAAAATCAACCCAATCCATACCTTGAGTGCAAGAAGTCATCTAATCTTATTGATTCATCAAAACATCAATATCTATCTTCCAAAATCTAGAAAATCAAGAATTCTCAACTATAAAATCAAAACAATCCATACCATGAGTGCAAGAAATCATCTAATGTTATAGATTCATCAAATAAAAAGATGATAGGGCAAAAACTAACCTTCAGGTTTGGAGAGCCAACCAAGACGAACTCTCAAAGCCCTTACAGACTGAAGATGGAGATACTCTTCCATTTGGTTTCAATTCAAACCAAGAATATTCAAAAGTAGAAGAGAGAGAAGAGAGGGAAAGTAGAAGCTACTAGGTTTTCATAGAATTTAAAGGATAAAAGAGAAGGGCTGTGTATTTTAAAATCTTCACAAGGGAATAAGAATCCAATCTCAGTAGATTAGAATTTTGAATTATAATTCTTCGGAATTTGAATTTTGAATTGCAATTCTTCACGAGAGGATAACAATCTAATTTGAATTTTAAATTGCAATTTTTAGGATAAAAATCCAATTCTAGTGGATTTTAATTTTGAATTACAATTCTTCACAAGAGCATAAGAATTTGAATTTGAATTTTAAATTACAATTCTACATTGGGAATTTTGTTTGTAAAATGGCGGTTTAGCTCCTCATCTATAAGAAAGTTACATTATAGTTCCCATATTTTTAAAGAAAACCTCTACATGTTGGCCTTCAACTGTTTCCCAATAATTCATCTTCTCATTTTTTTTTCTTCTTAACTATATTCTTGAATTCTTCTAATCCTATCACTAAACTCATACTCAATTTATTTAATTACAAATGATATTAATTCAAAAAGTCAGGATGTTACACAAAGTGGTATCCTTCTCCCAACTAGCCTCTACCATTAAGTAAACCCTTCTGATAGGGGGAAAAGAGAGATGACACCTGGCCCACTGATGGCCCCACACGTGGCCCACTGATGGCCCCACACGTGGAGAGCGGCCCGTCCCACCTCTTCGAACCTCACGGTTCACTCCCTCGAGTCTCAACGCTACCATAACGAGAGCCAGAGAATCCCTTCGGAGTTCTCACCAAAGTTTCCCCAACGCCGGGCGACGATTCCCCTTTCTCACCCCTCAATAGGTTGAGAAGCGAGCGCCCCGCCTGAGGAACCCAGAGCCTTTCCAACAATGGCGTCACCATCCCTTCTAGAAGGTCTCGAAAGGATTGAAGCACCAAAAAAGGCACGAAGCGCTGGCTCGCCCATGACGATTTTCCCGCCAAACTGCTCCACCCACGAGCCTATAAATAGAGGTCACCCTCCTCACTGATAGGGAGGAGAAAAAACATTTCGACGAAAATATCCACTCTCAAAAGCCCTCTCTTTCCCACGGTATCTTGGGGGGAGGATTCGTCCCCCTCCGTGCATTGTAATCGTGGAAGTAATAGTGAATTTGGCTCAAAGCCACCGTGGTTTTTCCCTGTTTGGAGGGTTTTCTACGTAAAAACTTTCCTCCTTCCTCTTCCCCTCACCTTCTCTAAATTTCTGTTTGGATTTTACTGGTTCCCAATCCCCCAATCTCAAACAAATTCAAGTGTTTGTCGAAATCACGGCTCCGACAAGATTCGGCATCAACATTTTGGCGCCGTCCGTGGGGACAAACTCTTTTTGAGCAAAAGGCCATGCCGACTACTACCGTAAGATCCGCATGAGCCGTATCCCGGAGCAGAGGCGCAGCCCGTGAAGCTCCTACGACAAATTTAAGAGAGACCATTCGGGACCCAACGAGGGGACCGGCCGCATCGGATCGAATCCCACCCTCACGCCAGTGATGGAGGTTCCGGCAGTCGATTCACGGAAATGGAACAGCGGCTTACAGCGCTCACTCAAACGATGGCGGCGGTAGAGACATTTTACTCAGCGACCATCCCAAGTCCGTCCCCGCGGCTCCCTGAGGTCCCTGATCGGAAGTACGTTCCCCCTGCAGGCAGGGCGCTTCGCCGCCCAGAAAAAGGAGTGTGGATTCTTCTTCCAAAGCTCACCGCCCGCCGAGGCGCAGGCCCGCAGCCGAGCCCGGAGGCAAGGGGCAGGAGGCGTAGACATACCCCGCAGGAGGGCTCAGTATCGCCAAATCCGCGTAGGAGGTACCAATCCCCACGCCCCTCTTCCCCAAGAGGAGGCCCACCGCATTATGATTCATCCCAGCGATATACACCTCCGCAGCACCGTCAAGAGTATCATGACCTCGAGAATCGATCCCCGAGGCGCCAGTCCCCGAGATATCCAAGGGATCATTCCCCAAGGTATTATGCTCCGAAGCACTACTCCCCGAAGCGGCATTCCCCGAGACGTTTTTCTCCGAAGCGTCATCACTCTCCGGAGGGTCACCGGCGAGATTACAGGGATGAGCGAGAGAGGGTCCTCAACCACGTTCCCCGGATGTTCAGTCCCTTCATCAGGGCAATTTGGGAGGCACCATTCCCTGAAAAATTCAAGGATCCAAACATTAGGAGTTATGATGGGACGGCGGACCCCTTCGAACATGTTGAGCACTTCTGCTCTGAAATCATGACTAATGGTCTCAATGAGGTGGTTATGTGTCGATCATTCCCAAAGACCTTAACTGGAGTGGCCTACAGCTGGTTCAGGAATCTCCCTTTAGAATCGATCCGTAGTTTCGACCAGTTAACGGATCTGTTCTTTAAGCGCTTCGCCAATCGGAGACGCCAGAAGAAGAATCCAGCCATGCTCCTGAGATGCAAACAGAGAGAAGGGGAGAGCCTTCGGGATTACTTGGATCGTTTCAGCAAAGAAACGGCAGACACAACGCATCAAGACTCATTGATGGAGGTTACTGGAGTGATGGAGGGTCTTCGAGACTGTCCCTTCCTGGACTCGATCACAGGAGCAATCCCGAGGAATTTCACTGAACTAATGAGTAGAGCCCAGGAGTTCATTGCCACCGAAGAGTTCAAAACGGGCCGAAGGGAAGAGGCTCTTCAGCGGATTCGGGAGTTCCAGCGTGAAGAGTCCCGAACCGATAGAAGCAGAGACCCGAGGCGAGGAGAGCAGAGGCCCCGAAGAGAAGTGGATCGAGGCCAAGATCGACCTCCTCGGCGTGATGATCAAGGACCTCTAGAACCAAGGAGGCCCAGATTCCCTGGAAGGTATAATAACTACACTCCACTAAATACCACCAGGGAAAATGTCTTCATGCAGATACAAAGCAAGAAAATCCACAGCAACTGCGGACCCTCTGAAGGAGTCCGGTGCTATGAAACGGAGCAAGAAGTACTGCTCCTATCACCAGGTTCGAGGCCACACAACGGAGGACTGCATCCACCTCAGGGACGCAATCGAGGAGCTGGTTCGAGCCAAAAAGCTCGATCAATTCCTGCTTCAACGACAACCCGAACCAGAGGGCCCGCAACCAGGAAAGGAGTTGCCTCCGAAGGTGCTTCCACTGGAGTTCATCTCAGGAGGACCAGGCTGTGGGGGAGAAAGCTTATCGTCCCGGAAGAATTATGCACGGATGGTAGGGGCCGTGCAGGAATTAGCTCCGCTGAAGAGGAGCCGCTCTTCGTCCCCCATATCATTTTCAAATGAGGATCTCCGAGGCGTGTCGCTGCCACATGATGATGCCTTGGTAGTTGCTTTCCAAGTGGGCGCCTTCATGATGTGTACTGAGAATCACCTGGCTTGGCACGGGGAGTTCCGTCGACATAATCTTCTGGGATGCCTTCGAGAGGATGGGGATCGGAGCAGAGAATCTGAGGCCCACACGATCCCCGTTGAAAGGGTTTAACGGAGATCCACTTTGCCCCGAAGGGGTCATTACTTTGCCTGTTGTCCTAGGCGAGGCCCCTCGGACAGTTAGCGCTTCGGCCAATTTCCTGGTGGTGAGGTGTTCTTCGAGCTATAATGCCATAATGGGAAGACCACTCCTTCACATGCTTGCAGCCGTCCCCTCATCCTATCACATGAAGCTTAAATTCCACACGGAGCGAGGAATGGGAGAAGTGAGAGGGGATCAGCCAGCTTCGAGACGGTGCTATCTTACCACACTCAAGAACAAAAGAGGAGAATCAAGCGGAGCGTCCGAAGCCCTTGCACTATAGGGGTTGGACCCCGAGGATCAAGAGAGGGAGGCAAGAAGGCCCACCCCTGTGGAGAAACTGAAAGTGCTTCCACTTTGTTTATATATAAAAACATATGTCCCGACCCAATTAGAATTAAAATTTTAATTCTAGTGAAATTAATTTATCATAATTCGATAATCTCAAAATGGGAACATATCCCAAAACAAATTAAAAGGGATGAACACATATCCCGAGGCGATATCAAAACCCCAAGATCGACTGAGAACGGATCTCAAAGAAATCTCACCCGAGTGCGGATCTCGAGGCAACTCAAGGCATGCAAATCTCGAAGTGGTTAAAAATACGTATCCCTAGGCATTATTTAAATTGGTTAATTGATTAATTAATTAATTAATCAATTTAGGAAAAAGGGGATAATCCCAAATAAAAAAAAATCAAAGTTTTTTTTTATCTCCACCGGTGGAGCAAATCAAAACAAAAAAAGTCAAATTTAAGCAAGGTCAAACCAAAATCAAAACGGGGATAATCCCAAAGCAAAACAAAAAAAAAGGAGATAACTCCAAATCAAAACAAAAAAAGAGTTAATCCCAAATCAAAACAAAAAAGCGGGAGATAACTCAGAATCAAAACAAAAAAAGGGAGATTTGGGACAAAGTCTATAAAAAGGGCTGGAGAGGAAATCAAGAAAAAAAAGAGCTCAGGAGAAAATCACAGAAAGAAGAAAGAAAGGAAGGAAATCAGAGAAGGAGAGGAATTTAAAAGAAAGGGTATGTATTCTTTAAACTATGGATCATATTAGAAAATCAATTTTTTTTTAAGAAAAAAAAGAAAGTGGAAGAAGAGCTGCCAAGCCCCCTTCTCCCTCACGCACCTCTTCACCAAAGTCGGTCAGATCTACTTCGCCTCCGCCCCTCGCTCGGATCCATCACCAAGCAACCTGCAGCCATGTCCGCCCACCACCACTGGTCCGCCCCTTGCTGCAGCCATGTCCGCCCACCACTACCGTCCGCCCAAGCTTCGCCCACCCATCACGCCGCCCGCTGCCACCGCTGGTCCGCTTCGAGGCTCTTACTCGCCAAGCCGCCACTGCAGGCTCTTTTTCTCAAGGCCAGACTGATCCACCGGCAGCCATATATCGCGGCCTGCCAAGCCACGCTTCCAAAGCCCTGCCGGCCCTCGACAACTCCAAATCCATTGTTTGATCAGCCTCGCAGCCTCACTGCAGCCCTGACTGTCTGCCAAGACTCACACGGACTTTGCGGCCCGCCCAACCGCTGAAGGCCGCATCATACTGCAGTGATAGCCGCGTTCAAGCTCTCACGCCCGCATGACACCAGCCGACAACCGCCACACACTGAAGCTCACAGATCGCGGCTTACTGAAGATCAAGACTACTTCAAGACGATTTGGAGATCAAGGCTGCTTCAAGGCAATTTGAAGATCAAGATCGAGACGCTCTCCCGAAGATCAAGATAGTTTGAAGATTGGGGCGCCCTGCCGAAGATCAACTTAAAAAAAAAAAATCGAGACGTTCTACTGAAGATCAATTCAAGAAGACCAAGATTTTCTGCTGAAGACCAAATTGTTCTTCTGAAGATCAAGACGCGCTCTACCGAAGACCAAAATCAAGATCCGTGACGCTGCTCTTCCGAAGACCAAAACAGTCTGAAGATCCAGATCAAGATCAAAGCTTCTTGAAGATTAAGGTTGCTTGAAGACAAGTTGAAGACCAAGATCAGAAGCTCAAGACGATTTGGAGATCAAGGCTGCTTGAAGACATGTTGAAGATCAAGATTGAGACGCTCTTGAAGATCAAAACGCTCTGCTTTGCCAAAGATCAAAATGATATGCTGAAGATGAAGACCAAGGCGAATTTTGAAAATGAAGACAAATCGAAGATCAAAACTCTACCTTTCTGTCGAGATCAAAATGATATGCTGAAGATGAAGATCAAAGACAACCTGAAAATGAAGACAATTTAAAGATCAAGATTGCTGAAGATCAAGACAGTTTGAAGATTAAGACAATTTAAAGATCGAGCTACAAATTAAGAAGATTTGTCAATTAATAAACAATGATGAATGTATGAATCATGTGTATGTTTGTATTAAAGCCGAAGCACGAAATACAGGGGAAGTTTTACCAAAATTTTCTAAAAAATAATAATGAAAGAGAATTGTTAAAGACAAGGATGCCGTTCCAGACTCTTGGATGCTGATCTGCCGAAGAACACTGATGCTTGGATGCTGAATGGATGCTATTCAGGATCGGGACACTGATTTGCTGAAGAATAGACGCCAGATTAGATGTTGCCAAGCCAAAAAAGGGCTTTTATATATGTATAAATTGATGAAGTGTGTGTGTGAATGCTTGTGTAAGAATCAAAGTCCCCAAATACAGAGGGAACTGTCAAAGTTTTCTGTGAAATTTGCAAAATTCAACTTGGCAGTTTGTCTCTGTACTCCCAACTGAAATAGTATCAATGCAAGGTGTCTCCTACTTCAGCTGAAAAATGTGTCTAAAAAGGGTCAGCTGTAAGAGATCTAAAAAATCGCTAAAAAAGATGTTCATGTCATTAATACGAAGAAGGAAATGGATCAAATGAAGAGTTCAATGAAATTTCCGTGAGGATGAAATTGCCGCAAAATTGAAGAAGGTTGTTGGAGCTGCACAATTGAGGCCATATTGCTGCAAAAAATAGGAATGAGTATGAAGTCGCTACCTTCATCGAGTTGCTGGGCTGACTGAGCTACTGCAAGGTTATGATGGTTTGTCTTCTGGAGGATTCAATATTTGTCTCCTGCAGGGGTTGTGATTTGTTCTTGAAGAGCTTTGTGCGCAGCAGCTTATATAGCCTGATGACATTCCAGCAGCTGGGCAATTCCAAAATTTCTGTCTTTACTATGTGACATGGAAGAATGGAGGTCAGTTCCCTGATGAGATTGAGAAGCTATGGAGCACTGTAGCAAATAATACTTGCAACATTATTCTAGTTATTGACTTCCTCATTACTAGAAGGATTGAAGATTATGGTCCAAATACATCAGCAGAACCTACTGATGCTACATTGGCTGCAGCAAAATTAAGACCAAGGATGAAGCTGTTGGATTGCAAAAAATCTGCGTCGCTGCATTACTGATTTGAAGCTGCATTGCTGTCGCTGCTGAAAGAAATGCTGCAGATTGCTGAATTGCTGCAGAAATAGCTGTTATAAAGACCTGTCTTCAAAAATTCATAACATCGGCCAGAGAACTCCGATTGAGATGGGATCTGCGGCATCGGAAAATAGATATCTAGATCCACAACAGTTATGTACAATGCAAACTCGTTCGGCAAACCGATCAGTGCGTATTTTGATGGGGAAAAAGGATGAACCCTATAGTTCGACAAATTAATTCCTGAAACCTCGTCTGATTGCCCATATTCAAAAATTCATAACTCTGGCCCGGAAACTCCGATTGAGGTGATCTCTGCGGCGTTGGAAATTAGACACCTGGGTCTCCAACATTCATATTCAGTGCAGATCCCTTCGGTGGTCCGATCAGCGTGAATTTTGATAAATAAAAGGGTAGATTTCAGCGTTTCTGCCGACAGCCATGTTGAACACCCAATTTCAAAAATTCACAACTTTGGCCTGGAAACTCCGATTGAGATAATCTCTGCGACGTTGGAAATTAGATATCCGGGTCTCCAACATTCATATACAACACAAACTCATTCGGTGGTCCGATCAGTATGGATTTTTGATGAACAAAAGGGTAAATTTCAGCATTTTTGCCGCTAGCTATGTTGATCGCCCAATTTCAAAAATTCATAACTTTGGCCAGAAAACTCCGATTAAGATGAAATCTGTGGCATTGGAAATTAGATATCCAGATCTCCAATAGTCATATACAACACGGAGTCGTTAAAGCGGCTCAGTCGGTGTAAATTTTGACGGATAAAATAGTCAATTTCAGCGATCCTACCGCTGACAATGCCGAAGACTCATTTTCAAAAAATTCATAATTCCCCGCCTCTGGAAACTCCAATGGGAATGAAATTTTGCGGCGCCGGAAGACTAGATACCCAGAGCTTCAATAGTCGTATATAGCACAAGCCCCTTTTGCAACCTCAGGCAAAGGTGCATATTTTGATGGAGAAAAGGCTAATCCCTACCGTCTAGCCACTCAACCACTTCTCGCGACAACTCCGATCGTGACAAAATTGGCGGTATTGGGATTTAGGCTTCCCGATCTCTCTCAACCATATATAATGCAACTCCTAAGGGCGGCTCGCTTAGACGCGGTTCTTGATGAAAGGGGAGTTAATTTGCAACCTAAACCCTACGTACAAGTCTCAAGCGCCAAAGCAACCAGTGGATTATATGGATCCCATATACGTAGCCTGCATCCCGAGGCTTAGGCGGCGTCATAAATAAACAAATAAATAAATATACCTATATATAAACATATGCTGATATGTAACAAATCATATTGCAATAAAATAAATTATTCTTTCTCATTCTCTCTACTTGTACTTTTGCCCTTAATCGGAGGTTCCCAAGACAATATCTGGGGTAATTAATAATAGAGGCTTGCCTCTATTAGGAATAAAGGAACCCACAAAACTAAAAAATGATATTTGTGCTTCGATATATCGTTTGGTGTCTTCATGATATCAGGCGCGTATTTTCGATCCCACAAATTCTGGCACGCCCGGTGGGGACCAAATTCCTCCTCCCATCTTTGAGGCGAAAGTACAAGTAGAGACATTGTTTCTATCCCGCAAAAGAAAACTAACGTGGTTGATTTTCTTATTGCAGAAGACGAAATGGCATTCAAGAACAACTCAGCTGGAAGCCCGAAGCTCACGATCTTTCTTGGAGAAGGAGCTGAAGTCCAACTGCCTAACTGCACTTTCAACATCGGAGCCGGAGCCGAAGCCGAGGTTCTAAGCACAATCTCCGAGTCCGTGCAGTTTGTTAAGAGACCTTTACCTTTAGTGGAATCACCATCCGTGGAGAACCCAACAATCCCGCGACTTCCATCAAGGGGTCGTCGCCCAAATGTGATTATTCCCGCAACTGGAGAAGACACTGTTACTGAAGAACCACAAAGGGTGTCCGCTTTCAAGAGACTATCCCACCCTACAAGGGTAGTTTCTCAGAATGATGAAGATGATGAACCTGCTTTCACTGTTACTGCAAAGGGGCGGGAGAGTGGGATATTCCACTCATCTGACGAAGACACACCGAAAAGGAGTGTATTTTCAAGACTTACGCCAAGGAAGATCAAAATTCCAAAGCAAAAGCTGGACTTCGTGTCGTTCCAGGGACACAGAAATAATCAAATGGGTTCCTTCAACAACTCTTTTGAACCACTGAAGCTGGTAAAGAAGAACGCAATCCACCGTAGAGTCAGCCTCAGCCAAATGAGAACAAAAGCGGTAGACCCCCAAGGTCCCATCATAAGGACTCTTTTGGCCAAAATCTCTATAAGACCTACACGGCATCAAAGAAGCTACGGTCAGAGAAAATGACACCCAAGGAATTCTACCAGAAGAAAAAGCAGTTAGTATCAAACGCGCGAAGGACGGTGTTTGATCGAATTACTTCTGCAAGAAATCCAGTCAAGACCTCTCGCTCTAAATTTCAAAAGAAGGAAGGAGTGAAAAATGATGAAGAAATGTCTGACATGAATGTCGAAATACACACTTGTCGGATGGTTACTGAAGCTCGAGGAGAGCCAGCACCAGAACAAGAACAGATGGGACCTGTTACAAGATCTCGTAGAAGGGCGGCAGACTCCCTAAATGGAGAAGAAGGTTCTAGCCACATGCCGCATGAAGAACATGGGATAGGGACTAGTCTTCCACCACTCCACGTGCCAAGGAAGCACAAAGAAGTAAACCCTCCAAATGAAGATGATGAGGATGAACCTGTCTTTGTTCCTCAAAAGGAACACCAAAATCTTTGAATATAGAAGACTCAATGATAACATGGCAAGATAATTGAGTCGATGCCGCAGATGCGTAAACAAATTCATACCCTAATGGAAAACCGACAACAAGCGTAAAGGTCGAGGAGTCCAACCCGACTACCGAGAGAAGCTCTTAGGCCAGTTGAGCAAGGGTAACCCCACCTTCCCTAGGGAGAATCACCGACGAATGCAGTAGATCGAGAAGTCCAAATTCCTCATCCAAGAGAAGCCTTCGTGCCAAGAGAACACGGGGAACTTCATATATGCCGAATCAAGAACAATCACCGCGGATGGCCGGGAAGAAATACAACGAATGGTTGTCGCTGAATTGAAACAAGCTCAAGGAAGTGCGACAAGGGCCGATGGAGACAAGCCCTATCCCAGCTACCATGATTTGGTGCCTTATCCTAAGGGATATAATGTCCCCAAATTCAAACAGTTTACTGGGATTGGCAACCCTGATCAGCATTTAGCTCATTTTGTGACAGCCTGTGGAGATACAAGTGCAAAACCTTCACTCCTCCTCAAAGCTGATTCTGCCCGATCTCGCAGGAGTAGCATTTGAGTGGTATATGCAAGCTTGCAACCCGAATCAATCCGTATATGGCAACAAATGAAGGATGCATTTCGAAAGTAATGATTTGGGGGCATAAGTGACAAAATCACAATTGCTGACCTCGCAGCCACTCGCCAATACAAAGATGAAAAAGTGGTAGATTACATAATGAGATGGAGGAACTTGAGCATCAAGTGTGAACAACCACTCGACCAGCCCAGCGCCGGTCTGGGCTTTCGGGGAACATTGATAGCTGGATGTCGCCATTCTTGAGTACGTCGGGCATCACCACATTCCAAGATCTGATATCACAAGCTAAGAAGTTGGAGAGGACCAACCCAAAGGTGTTGTCTAACTACCGCACTACCACCTCAAGAACCGATAGAGACAAATCCAAAAGAATGTATAAGGCGTCAAATATACCGCTACAACCTTCAATATTGACAAAGGGAAAGGTGTTGTTGAGACTTCGAAACCCGAAAGCAAGACAAGCCACCTAACTTGGGTCTTTGAATCAAAACCCATTCCGTCTTTGAAAGAAAGGATGAATAGGAAGTATTCTTTCAGAAGGGACAAAGTACATAAGATCTTCAAGGATGCAGTGAAAGAAGGTCTACAACTCCCTGAATGCAAGAGACCAGAGGAGCAAAACAAGAAGGATCACCCAAATTACTGCCCATATCATAGGGTGCTGGGACACACGATTGAAGACTGCTACGTCTTCAAGGATTGGGTTGAACGACAATACCAAGAGGGCAAAATTACACTCTCAAAGAATGTTCATCGTAATGTCAACTGAAAGCACACTCTCGCTACGCTGGCAACTCCAAACTCAGAAGGATCATCCCAAGGAGAAGTCACAGTGATGGGTAACAAAGTAATGCTTCCATCAGCAACAGATGACAGGCCTCCCACTGTTCCAGAAGAGTTGTGGGAAGTATTTATATCTAAGAAGTCAATGAAGATGTTGAAGAGGTTGGCTGAGCTTCCGGGGATTGCTTGGAAGCGTTCTCAAGAACCTCCTAAAAGACCCCAAACAAAATTGACAAAGAAGAAGAACAAGAAGAAGAAGAAGCGCGAGCAATCCAAGTGCAAGAAATCCATCATCGAAAAGTACATTGAGACCCTCGACGAATATGAGCAAAAGGAAAGGGTTCTAATTACTCTCAGAGACTACTTTCCCGAAGAAGTCGAAGAATTACTCGGGGAATTAACTGAAGAAACGAATGAAGATGATGGAGATGTGCAAGTGGAAACATGTAGGGTTATTTCAGGAGGAGAATACCCTCTGTATAACACAGATAATGATGATGATAGCTTCTCTGAGCCAGAAGAGTCGTATGACCGTCATGGCCGACCCTACATCGATAAGAAGCGTAAAAGAAAATGGCATTCAGTGGAAAGAGTAGAAAAGGCTTAACGCTAGGCTCTTGGATCCTTGCCAACAAATAAAGCCCAAGGAACCCCATTATACCCCAAAGACCCCAAAATATAAGGTCTTGAGGAAGGCTATGCCTGCTAAGGAAATCCCTGCATTCATTCGAAGGGTGACTGAGGAGTCAGCGAATAGGCTGTTACAACTACACATTGAAGACGATGAACAGGACAAGTCTGGATTATGCCCTCTAGAATCATCCAGCCAAAATTTTGCTTTAAAGGTCATGGAATCCGCGTCTCTCACAAAGACAACAAAGGCTGAAGGAAAACTCATTTCTCAAACTATTCAAATCAAGAAAGACAAAGGAAAGGAGCCTCTTGATCAAGCTCTGGAACTCACAGACGATTACTTAGGGGAGAAAGGTGAATGTTACGCCATAGCCCCTCATGAAGATTCAGAGGATGAGCTGAACTTCCCAGTTGAAGAAGAGGAAGCGCCACAGCATGTGCATCAGATGCAGCTTAGAACTGGGAAGACGCTTCAATCGAGACAACCTCCCAACTCTAATGATAGAAACAGAGGGAAGGTGACGGAAGAAGAAAACATCTCCCCGAAGAAACCCTCAAAGAAACCAAACTACAACATTTTGGCACATTTGAAGAAGGTCCCAGCACTCCTCAGTATGTACGATGCATTGATGATGTCAACTGAAGTCAGGAAGTCTTTAATACATGCTCTACAAAATCCTGAGGAGTATCAAGCATACTTTGCTGAAGTCAACATGAAAGAGGCTCTGTACGCATTTCATACACCTTCAGTATCTTTCACGGACGAAGATCTACTGCTCGGGACTACAAAGACATAATAGACCGCTATATGTGACGGGTTTCTCGTGGATGGAGTGAAGATCACCGAAGTCTTGATTGACCTGTGGTCTTACAGAATTTAATGACCCTCAACACCCTCCTGCATTGGCCCTTGAAATATGTCATCTATCTCCGGAGAGGATCATTATTCAAGGCTTCAATCAGCATAGCCAAAAGGCATTGGGATCTATCACTCTGCCAATTAAATTTGGAAAGATGACATCCGATGTAAAATTCCATGTGATCGATGTTGATGCCTCATATAAAGCCCTCCTGGGAAGGTCATGGATCCATGAAAACCAAATGATCCCTTCAACGCTCCATCAATGTGTGAAATATATGGTGGATGGGGAAGAATTCAGAATTGATGGAGAAATTCAACCTTTTGGCACTCATGAAATACACTCACGAGGATGCGATATTACCGCATTTGACATCAAAAGAAGGCGAATCATCCAAAGGGGGCAGGTCGCCGAGTCCAAAGGAAGAGCCTTCGTTGAAGACACATAAGTCTACACCTATACCCCAAAAGAAGGAGCTAGTGTTGCCTCACTTCGGCAGCGACACTGAGTCATCCGAAGATGAAAATGCGACGTATGCACCAAAACCAAAGGTCCAGTGGAAAAGTCCGCCAAGGGTCAAGCCAAAGGAATCGCTAAGAAAGTCGCTGTGCACATCACGAGGATTCCAGATGGACTCTACAAATCCCTGAATGATTTGAATATCAACACTGTGGAACATTTGAGGACATTCTATGTACCGGCTCGACGCGAAAAGGAGAAAGGCATCCTTTTTTACAAAGCCAATAACAAGAAGATCTCAAATGATGACATCATAGACATTGAAGAAATAAGGGATGAAGAAGTCCAGCCCATAAATTTCCCTAGCCATTATCCCAATAAACTCAGGTTGATAGTTGAGAGGTTTGGGAGCAATATCAAATGGTCAAGAAAGTCACATCAGAACTTTCGTCGCTTATGGAGTCCTGCACATACAGACAAAAAAGGAATAGGCTACTCCGAGTCTCCCAGGCATTCATGTTACATGGTAACATCCCAAGAGGAGAAAGAAGAAGAAATCAAGCTAAAAAGTGCGCCACTCGAGCTCGAAGATGGGGGGCAAGCAACAATCGACGAGCTGATTGAAGTCAACCTGGGAAGCGATGAGGACCCGAGGCCGACCTTCCTAAGCACGCAGCTGTCTGAAGAAGAAAAGACATCTTTCAAAGCCCTTTTAAAGGAGTATATTGATTGCTTTGCCTGGAACTACAATGAAATGCCAGGGTTGGATAACGAAGTAGCTGTTCACAGACTGGCTATTGACCCTAAAGCCACTCCAGTCAAACAGGCACCAAGGAAAATGAAGTTTGACTTGGAAGAAAGGGTGATAGAAGAGACAAAGAAATTGATTGAAGCAGATTTCATTAGAGAAGAGAAGTATCCTGATTGGATAGCTAGCATAGTCCCTGTGAAGAAGAAGAATGGACAGATACGGATATGTGTGGACTTCAGAGACCTGAACAAAGCATGTCCGAAAGACGACTTTCCCCTTCCAGTTATGGAGATCATGATCGACAACACCTCAGGGTAGGAGATGTTCTCCTTTATGGATGGGTATTCTGGATACAACCAAATGAAAATGCATCCAGATGATGAGAAACATACCGCCTTCCGGACGCCTATGGGCATATACTGTTACAGAGTAATGTCATTTGGTCTGAAAAATGCGGGGGCAACATATCAAAGGGCTATGACCAGGATATTTGATGATCTGATTCACAAAGTCATTGAGTGTTACGTAGATGATCTTGTAGTGAAGACAAGTTCCAAAAACAAGCATCTTGATGATCTGAGAACAGTCTTCACACGCCTCAGAGAATACAAATTGAAGATGAACCCCATGAAGTGCGCTTTTGGAGTCCTTTCTGGGAAATTCTTGGGCTTTATTGTGAAGCATCGAGGAATAGAGATAGATCCTTCCAAAATAAAAGCAATCTTGGAAATGCCACCCCCTCAAACACTGAAGCAGCTGCGTTCTTTCCAAGGGCGTTTAGCATACATCAGAAGATTCATCTCTAACCTCTCCGGAAGATGCAAGCCCTTCTCTAAGCCGGGTCAAGAAGAATACGCCATTCAAATGGGATGATGAATGTCGGAGGCGTTGAAGACATCAAGCAAGATTTCTTTGAATCCACGATGCATCGCAGCCCCAATCCATGGAAAGCCGCTGATCTTATATACTGCCGCATTGGAGGGGTCTTTGGGAGCTATGCTGGCCCAGAACAATGAAGAAGGCAAAGAAAATGCGTTATATTACCTCAGCAGGATGTTAATAGGAGCTGAGAGTAAATATACCCCAATTGAAAAACATTGCCTAGCTTTGGTGTTTGCAGTCAAGAAGTTGAGACACTACTTGCTAGCGCATAAAGTCATACTCATATCAAAAATAGATCCACTCAAATACCTTATGACAAGGCCGTTGCTTACGGGAAGGCTCGCAAAATGGGCACTGATTCTAATGGAATTTGACATAACATATACTCCACAGAAGGCTATTAAAGGGCAGGCGTTGGCAGACTTCCTAGCAGCACATCCTCTCCATGATGATTCACCACTTAATTATGACCTCCCTGATGAAGAGACATTAACAGTGGAAGAAGCAAGGTGGCGACTATATTTTGATGGAGCGTCATCTATAAAGCCGCACTCATGTCCACAATTCCCCAAATCAAAGCCTGATAGGACTTGTGTTGGTCACACCGAAGGGGAATTCTCGATATGCTCTCTCCTTACGGAGCCATGTACAAACAATGAAGCGGAATATGAAGCTCTTATAGCTGGTTTGGAATTGGCAATCAAGATGGGAATCCAACACATACACATATTTGGAGACTCACAACTCATAATCAAGCAAGTTGAAGGAGATTACAAAATATATAAACCTGAGCTTCTCAAATACCAGAAGAAAGTCAAAGAACTGATGAGGAAAATTCCCCAGGTGCAGCTGAGGAGAGTTCTGAGATCAGAAAATGGAGAAGCTGACTCTTTGGCAAGAGTAGCAAAGGAGCTGGCGAATCCAGATTATGAAGAAATCCATATAACCATAAGAAATAGAAGGCCCATAAGTACGATCCTTGATGATGTCAAGAGGAAAGTCTTTGGGGCAAAGCGGAAGTCTTCACCCTCGAAATGCCAGAGGAAGATTGGAGGCAACCATTCATAGAATATTTGAAATATGATAAACTCCCAGAGGATAAATCAAAAGGTCTTCAAATAAAGCGAAGAGCCTTAAGATTCACCCTCATAAATGATATATCGTACCGCAGGTCATATGATCAACTACTCCTGCGATGTCTCTCACATGAAGAAATTCAAGAAGTCATGCATGATGTACATTCCGGGATATGTGGTGCGCACCAATCCGGACCCAAGATGCGACTCAAAATCAAGCGCTTGGGGTACTACTGGCCAACCATGGTCGGAGATTGCATCAATTATGCTAGAAAATGCCATCTATGCCAGATACATGGAGATTTTATTCATCAACATCCAAATCCTCTATACCCCACAGTCTCTTCATGGCCCTTTGAGATATGGGGAACGGATGTAGTCGGTCCTATCGAACCACCCTCATCTTTGGGACACCGATTCATATTGGTCAGTATGCACTACTTCTCAGCGGGCGTGTTTATTCCAATCGAGAGAAGTCAAGACCTAAAATGTCATCAAGTTCTTCAGTGAGAATATCTTATACATTTGGAACCCCAAGAAGAATTATTTCGTATAACGGCTCGCATTCGTAAGCTTCAAGGTTGGAAGATTTGCACAACATCACAAAATAGATTGGAGGTATACCTCCATCTATAATGCTAGAGCGAACGGGTTGGCAGAAGCATTCAACAAGACCCTCTCAAAGCTGTTGAAGAAGGCGGTATCCAAGAACAAAAAGGACTGGCATGAAAGACTCCCAGAGATGCTATGGGCCTATCGCACCACCTATAGGACTCCAACACAATGCACGCCATATTCTCT
This sequence comes from Dioscorea zingiberensis, assembly GCA_026586065.1. Classification (NCBI taxonomy): domain Eukaryota; kingdom Viridiplantae; phylum Streptophyta; class Magnoliopsida; order Dioscoreales; family Dioscoreaceae; genus Dioscorea; species Dioscorea zingiberensis. The sequence goes on along the minus strand of CM048827.1, from coordinate 3,213,275 downwards.
GGTATTCGGAACCGAAGCGGTCTTACCCCTCGAAATCCAGATACCCTCATTAAGAATGGCAATACAGAATGAAGATAATGTCCGGCTTCGATTGGATGAGTTGGACTCTCTTGACGAGAAAAGGTTGGGAGTGCAGCAAAATCTTGAAGTTTACAAAGCAAAGATGTCCCAAGCCTACAACAAATTGGCTCGATTTCGGACCTTTACGAAAGGAGAAATGGTTCTTGTCCTCGGGGAGACCTATCGTCACCCACAAAAGGCCGGGGCAAATTCAAAGCAAATTGGGAAGGGCCCTATGTGGTGGAAATCGCTCTACTGAAGGAGGCGCGTATCACCATTGATGCCAGCGGAGAAAGACCCGATGCGCCCATCAATGGCGTTTCCTCAAGAAATACTATGCATAATGTAAAAATGTTTGCCTATGGCCGGAGCGTCTGGTCCCTTTATAGGGGTAGACTAGTCATATGCGATAAAATGTACTTCCCGAGGCAAAACATTGATTTTATGTACTTTTGTACCAAATTTATTCAATGAAATAAAGAGGCATGTGTTTGTCTACGATGGAACGTCCGGCTCCTAGTTGGAGGAAGATCGGTCATGTACGATTAAATGTGCTTCTTGAGGCAAACACATTGACCCCTTATTCTCAAAAAAAAAAAAATCAAAAAAAAAAAAAAAAAAAGGAAAGAAAGAAAGAGTCCTCATATTAATTCTGAATTTCAAAATAAGGGAAGGAGGGAACTAAAATTTATTCAAGTCTAATGTTCATAACAAATGTCTCAAAGTCAACTACCAAAGCGTAAACAAACTAAGAAAATTAAAACTAAAAAGAAGAAGAAAAAAAAAAAGACCCTTCAATGCCCAGCATGCTTCAGCAATGAATCCTTTGCTTCTTCCAACTCATCAAGCCACTTTGTAAAAATAGCCATGAGGCTAGCATCTGAATAATCTCCCTGGTCCTCATAACATGTGCCTTAAGCCTTATCCAACTCGGCTTGAAGATGCATTTGCGCATGCTCGTAAGCTTCAAAGAAACCGTTGAAGTTGCTATCTTCTCATTTAAAGTCTTCATTGCATCTTGAATCTCGCAAAGTTCTGCTTGAAGTTTCTGTTGCCTTTCCTCAAGTTTCTGAAGCTCCTCCTTGTTCATGTTGATGTCATTGGCCCAGCCCTCCTTGCTTTTGCTAAGACGTTCAAGGGCCAAAGCCTTCTCATGCACACACGCCTTGGCTTGTTGGTTATGAATATAGGCTTGGGCCGGGATCCTCTCGAGGCTTCTTTAGGTAGACCGCATTAATCGAAGCTATCCTCTCTGTGAAAGGTTCATGATTGGTCAATCCAACATTGAAAGGTTCAAGGAGTGAATTTGACTCCTTCACTTTATTGATGACGCTTTGGTAGTTGTCATAATTGAGAGACTTGATACTGCTAATCACCTCAGCCCGCAGACGTAATACAATACTTGGTATATTCTTCGGACCTATAAAAAGGATATATAAATGAGATTCAAGATATAAAATTCGAAACTCAAGGTCCAAGATTCAAGATCAAGGTTCAAGATTAAAAACCTTGTTCTTGCTTTGATGAAGTTGGAAGTCCAGCATCAGTATTGACGCCGTCACCTTCCACAGGAATAGGAGCAGGAGCATCCTCGATAATATCTTTTGAAGAACCTTGCCCCGAAGATGGAGGTTCGTCACCTTTTTGGGCAACTGAATTTCAAAAAAAAACAAAAAAAAAAGGGGTCGTTAATATTCATGTCTCCTATGATAAAAAAATATATGATAAAAAAAAAGGAGGAGAGGAAGACCTTGGTTTTGCTTTGAAGAAACTGGGATTTCGGCATCAGCATTGGAACCACCACTTTCTACTCCCTCTGTTAAATCTTGTACAACTAAAGGTGCACCTTCAACATTAGTGTTGCAGAGCACCGATCTCCAATTTCTCCATTGAGGAGGGACCATCTCTTATAAAATTTGCGAAGGAATATTATTAAAAGATGAAGTACGGCTCCTCGCTTTCTTGATTCTGGGCAAGTTAAGGGGTGCCGCACTTTCCGCTATAGGTATATCTCCTAACAAGAAATTGAAAGTAAATAAAAGCATATGTACACAAAGAAGGAGGAAGAAAGAGGGGGATACTACCTTGCACAGGATTAAGAGGAACTTCCTCAATCCCAATGTTTCTCTGAGCTCCAGCATTAAAATCTTGCGGATTCACTGAACCTGAAATCAAAATCTTTAATTAAATCTGTTAAAGATGCATGAGTGGAGGAAGTGTTTTCTTACCAACTTGAGACTCTAGAGGCATCCCCGGATTCGGTGAAGGAGTATCATCGATTCTTGGAGCTGTGTTAAAAAAAATTGAAAAGGGTCAAATCGAGGAAAGAGAAATAAAAGAAGAAGAAAGGAAGCATTATCCTCTCACCAATTGGTGAGTTCTGCGAAAGCAACCCGACATTGGCCAATGGGGTTTCACGAATTTGTATACACATTGACCAAGAATTTTGGATCAAACAAAAATTGAGACTTTGATTTAAATACAAAATAAGATTTTGAATCAAATAAGAATTTACTTTGATTCAAATGGCAAAATAAGATTTTGAATCAAATGAGAATTGAGACTTCAAATCAAATAAGAATTGAGACTTTGAATCAAAGGGAAAATAAGACTTTGAATCAAATAAGAATTCAGACTTTGAGTCAGATGGAAAATAAGACTTTGAATTGAATTATAATTTAGACTTCGAATCAAATGAGAATTCAGGTTTTGAATCAAACGAAGACACAGACTTTGAATTAAATTGAGACTTTGAGTTAAAAAAAAAAGTCCTCATATTTATTCTGGATTTTCGGAATTAAAAAATTGACATACCTTGAGTTTGTCACGCTTATTTGGGATAGGAAGATCCGCAGGAGAAAAACCTCGTTTGTGACTAATGAAAATACTTTCATTGATGAATCGGGCCCTTTTTGAAGATTGACCCTGCTCTCGGTTCCTCCTAATATCCCCTCTATCACCATAATCTTCTTGGACTAATAATGCGATGTCTTGTTGGAAGAAAGCTCGCACGTTTTCGAACCACTTCCGTGCATAAAAGAACATGAGCTCCCCGCTTCGATCCTTTTCAGGAATATAGAACGAACTGGAGGTCCTCTGGCGCGAAAAGTGACGCCAATAACCTGCAAGTACCCGGGCTGAGGAAGCTCTTCGCGGAACATCAATATACGCCGGACATTGTTGGTCGTAACCAAACTGGCGCCCAAAACGGTGAGGGTTGTAGGGCTCTGCATAGAACTCTCCACCACGTCGAAGAGGAAGGATGCCGCAGCGAAGGCCTATCACATACTCCATGGTCTGAAGATCTAGCACATCGGGTCCCGCAAGATGCCTAGTATCCCGCACCGTCTCATCATTATGAAGAAGATAGGGAAAAGGACGCCATTTAAAGTTGGCTTCAAACTTAAAGAATTTCCTAGCTTCCAAAGGAGTAAAAGGAGAGGCAGAGGCATTCATATAATATAACATCTCCGGTACCCTTAAGAGCAGGGGATTGTATGTATGTACTTGGATCAATTTTCCTCCGAAGAGATATGCCATGAAAATGACAACTAGTCCAAGCATACAAAAGTGGGAAGGAAAGACTACTGTAGAGTGTCCAGGCCCTCTCCTATGATTAACCATAGAGTTTAATCCTAAATATAAGCGTGCTAACACTGCGGGAGCAAAAGCTACTGGCCTTCCATGCACAAGGTTACACGCCATCATGAAAACTCCGGGTCTAATCACCTTGTGGTCATCTGGCATAATAAAGGAACAAATCCATAATGATATAAAGGCGGCCAAATTTGTGTTTGAGACAGGCTTTGGAGGAGAATCAGAATTCGATTCATAATGTGAATTGGATTTTGACTTCCTAAAGAAATCTACCCAATCTGAGAAAAATAATGCTTTTGTTGGCATCCCGCTTTGCAAGCCATTGAAAGATGTCAAAAAGGCTCCTTAACACAGAAAATTCTGAACTCTCTCTATTGCATAATATACTATTTGGTGGGATTACTTCATCATACACATCACCAACTACCGAAAGTCCCCCAAGACTCTTGACCTCCCACAATGAAATCCCTACTTCCCATGCAAAAGTGGAAGGTATTTGTCTCCTGACACCAAAACTCTATTAGTGCTTTGAAGAAGTTTAGATCAAGATCATAGCGACCAAGCGAGGCCACAATTCCCCAATCAATTCTACCGGGATAATTTCTCGAGTATTTGCTAACAATATACCTAGCCCAATCGTAATAATGGGGGCAATCTATTAATTCACTTCTAATAGGATTTCTAGCTCTCCACCCCGCAATGATTAAAGATCTTATGACCTAAAGTTTGAAATACACTCAAATCCCTAATTGCCCCTTGCTCGTGATAAATTACATTAATAGTGCTACCTTCATTGCAGCGATTTGCGTATGCTACGCAGCCATGCGAAAGCCGAGGACGCCACCCACTCGGAGTGTTCCCCTCCTTCATATATCGATTGCAGGCTCGGACCGGGACCCGAGAAATAGGATGGTGGCAGAAAATTTGACCTTTTGGGAACTCACGATGGTCTTGATTGATGTCCCAAAAAGGCTCGAGGAAAGGATTGTTGGTCATCTTGGAAAAAGGAAATCAAGAATTCCTACTTCCCTCACTCAATTTTGGAAAAGAGAATTTCGTGAGAGAAGTATGAAGGGGGCATTTGTTTATATATAAAAATATATGTCCCGACCCAATTAGAATTAAAATTTTAATTCTAGTGAAATTAATTTATCATAATTCGATAATCTCAAAATGGGAACATATCCCAAAACAAATTAAAAGGGATGAACACATATCCCGAGGCGATATCAAAACCCCAAGATCGACTGAGAACGGATCTCAAAGAAATCTCACCCGAGTGCGGATCTCGAGGCAACTCAAGGCATGCAAATCTCGAAGTGGTTAAAAATACGTATCCCTAGGCATTATTTAAATTGGTTAATTGATTAATTAATTAATTAATCAATTTAGGAAAAAGGGGATAATCCCAAATAAAAAAAAATCAAAGTTTTTTTTTATCTCCACCGGTGGAGCAAATCAAAACAAAAAAAGTCAAATTTAAGCAAGGTCAAACCAAAATCAAAACGGGGATAATCCCAAAGCAAAACAAAAAAAAAGGAGATAACTCCAAATCAAAACAAAAAAAGAGTTAATCCCAAATCAAAACAAAAAAGCGGGAGATAACTCAGAATCAAAACAAAAAAAAGGGAGATTTGGGACAAAGTCTATAAAAGAAATTTGGAGAGGAAATCAAGAAAAAAAAGAGCTCAGGAGAAAATCACAGAAAGAAGAAAGAAAGGAAGGAAATCAGAGAAGGAGAGGAATTTAAAAGAAAGGGTATGTATTCTTTAAACTATAGATCATATTAGAAAATCAATTTTTTTTAAGAAAAAAAAGAAAGTGGAAGAAGAGCTGCCAAGCCCCCTTCTCCCTCACGCACCTCTTCACCAAAGTCGGCCAGATCTACTTCGCCTCCGCCCCTCGCTCGGATCCATCACCAAGCAACCTGCAGCCATGTCCGCCCACCACCACTGGTCCGCCCCTTGCTGCAGCCATGTCCGCCCACCACTACTGGTCCGCCCCAAGCTTCGCCCACTCCATCGCCGCTTGCTACCGGCCATCCGCTTCAGGCTCTTGCTCCGCTCCAAAGTCACTGTGCCTCTTTTCTCAAGGCCATGGATCCAGCGGCCATATCAGGCCGCTAAGCCACGCCCAGCCCCTGCGGCGTCGCGCAACTCCAAATCCATGCGATCCTGCGCCACTGCAGCCTCCAGCGGCCGATGCTCGGCCAAGACTGCCACACGGACTTTGCTCCGCCGCCGAGCACCGCCACACCTGCAGCATAGCCGCGTTCAAGCTCTCCACGCTCCGGCGACACCAGCCCGATCAACCGCGCCCACACACTGAAGCTCACAGATCGCGGCTTACTGAAGATCAAGACTGCTTCAAGACGATTTGGAGATCAAGGCTGCTTCAAGGCAATTTGAAGATCAAGATCGAGACGCTCTCCCGAAGATCAAGATAGTTTGAAGATTGGGGCGCCCTGCCGAAGATCAACTTAAAAAAATCGAGACGTTCTACTGAAGATCAATTCAAGAAGACCAAGATTTTCTGCTGAAGACCAAATTGTTCTTCTGAAGATCAAGACGCGCTCTACCGAAGACCAAAATCTGAAGATCCAGACGCGCTCTTCCGAAGACCAAAACAGTCTGAAGATCCAGATCAAGATCAAAGCTTCTTGAAGATTAAGGTTGCTTGAAGACAAGTTGAAGACCAAGATCAGAAGCTCAAGACGATTTGGAGATCAAGGCTGCTTGAAGACATGTTGAAGATCAAGATTGAGACGCTCTTGAAGATCAAAACGCTCTGCTTTGCCAAAGATCAAAATGATATGCTGAAGATGAAGACCAAGACAGCTTGAAAATGAAGACAGTCTGAAGATCAAAACTCTCTGCTCTGTCAAAGATCAAAATGATATGCTGAAGATGAAGATCAAAGACAACCTGAAAATGAAGACAATTTAAAGATCAAGATTGCTGAAGATCAAGACAGTTTGAAGATTAAGACAATTTAAAGATCGAGCTACAAATTAAGAAGATTTGTCAATTAATAAACAATGATGAATGTATGAATCATGTGTATGTTTGTATTAAAGCCGAAGCACGAAATACAGGGGAAGTTTTACCAAAATTTTCTAAAAAATAATAATGAAAGAGAATTGTTAAAGACAAGGATGCCGTTCCAGACTCTTGGATGCTGATCTGCCGAAGAACACTGATGCTTGGATGCTTTGAATGGATGCTATTCAGATCGGGACTGATTCTTTGAAGAATAGGCCTTGATTAGATGTTGCCAAGCCAAAAAGGACTTTTATATGTGTATAAATTGATGAAGTGTGTGTGTGAATGCTTGTATAAGAATCAAAGTCCCCAAATACAGAGGAGACTGTCAAATTTTTTTGAAATTTGCAAAATTCAACTTGGCGGTTTGTCTCTGTACTCCCAACTGAAACAGTATCAATGCAAGGTGTCTCCTACTTCAGCTGAAAATGTGTCTAAAAAGGTTCAGCTGTAAGAGATCTAAAAAAATCGCTAAAAAAGATGTTCATGTCATTAATACGAAGAAGGAAATGGATCAAATGAAGAGTTCAATGAAATTTCCGTGAGGATGAAATTGCCACAAAATTGAAGAAGGTTGTTGGAGCTGCACAATTGAGGCCATATTGCTGCAAAAAATAGGAATGAGTATGAAGTCGCTACCTTCATCGAAAGTTCTTTGGTGGTGAGCTCTTTGCAAGGTTATGATGGTTTGTTTTACGGAGAATTCAATATTTGTCTCCTCGGGGTTGTGATTTGTTCTTGAAGAGCCTTGCGCTTGTGACTTATATAGCTGATGACATTCCAGTAGCTTGGGCAATTCCAAAATTTACATCTTTACTATGTGACATGGAAGAATGGAGGTCAGTTCCCTGATGAGATTGAGAAGCTATGGAGCACTGTAGCAAATAATACTTGCAACATTATTCTAGTTATTGACTTCCTCATTACTAGAAGGATTGAAGATTATGGTCCAAATACATCAGCAGAACCTACTGATGCTACATTGGCTGCAGCAAAATTAAGACCAAGGATGAAGCTGTTGGATTGCAAAAATCTGCGTCGCTGCATTACTGATTTGAAGCTGCATTGCTGTCGCTGCTGAAAGAAATGCTGCAGATTGCTGAATTGCTGCAGAAATAGCTGTTATAAAGACCTGTCTTCAAAAATTCATAACATCGGCCAGAGAACTCCGATTGAGATGGGATCTGCGGCATCGGAAAATAGATATCTAGATCCACAACAGTTATGTACAACGCAAACTCGTTCGGCAAACCGATCAGGGCGCATTTTGATGGGGAAAAGGATGAACCCTATAGTTCGACAAATTAATTCCTGAAACCTCGTCTGATTGCCCATATTCAAAAATTCATAACTCTGGCCCGGAAACTCCGATTGAGGTGATCTCTGCGGCGTTGGAAATTAGACACCTGGGTCTCCAACATTCATATTCAGTGCAGATCCCTTCGGTGGTCCGATCAGCGTGAATTTTGATAAATAAAAGGGTAGATTTCAGCGTTTCTGCCGACAGCCATGCTGATCACCCAATTTCAAAAATTCACAACTTTGGCCTGGAAACTCCAATTGAGATAATCTCTGCGACGTTGGAAATTAGATATCCGGGTATCCAACATTCATATACAACACAAACTCATTCGGTGGTCCAATCAGCGTGGATTTCTGATAAATAGAAGGGTAAACTTCAGCATTTTTGCCGCTAGCTATGTTGATCGCCCAATTTCAAAAATTCATAACTTTGGCCAGAAAACTCCGATTAAGATGAAATCTGTGGCATTGGAAATTAGATATCCAGATCTCCAATAGTCATATACAACACGGACTCGTTCGGCGGCTCAGTCGGTGTAAATTTTGACGGATAAAATAGTCAATTTCAGCGATCCTACCGTTGACAATGCAGAGGACTCATTTTCAAAAATTCATAATTCCTGCCTGGAAACTCCAATGGGAATGAAATTTGCGGCGCTGAAGACTAGATACCAAGAGCTTCAATAGTCGTATATAGCACAAGCCCCCTTTTGCAACTCGGGCAGTGCATATTTTGATGGAGAAAAAGGCTAATCCCTACTGTCTAGCCAGCTCAACCACTTCTCGCGGACAACTCCGATCAGGACAAAATTGGCGGTATTGGGATTTAGGCTTCCTGATCTCTCCAACCATATATAATGCAACTCCTAAGGGCGGCTCAGTTAGACGCGGTTCTTGATGAAAGGGGAGTTAATTTGCAACCTAAACCTCGGTCACAAGTCTCAAGCGCAAAGCAACCAGTGGATTATGGATCCCATATGGCGGAGCCTGAGATCCCGAGGCGGCGTCATAAATAAACAAATAAATAAATATACCTATATATAAACATATGCTGATATGTAACAAATCATATTGCAATAAAATAAATTATTCTTTCTCATTCTCTCTACTTGTACTTTTGCCCTTAATCGGAGGTTCCCAAGACAATATCTGGGGTAATTAATAATAGAGGCTTGCCTCTATTAGGAATAAAGGAACCCACAAAACTAAAAAATGATATTTGTGCTTCGATATATCGTTTGGTGTCTTCATGATATCAGGCGCGTATTTTCGATCCCACACACTTCTTGAAGGCGACCCTGTGAAAACTGTGCAGCTTGGAGGCGAGCTTCCCCATGATCACCAGGAGGAGCTCCTTGGGTTTCTGAAGCGCAATATGGATGTGTTCGCCTGGACTGCCGAAGAGATGCCAGGAGTGCCTCGAGAAGTCATGGAACATCACCTCAATGTTGACCCAACCTCGAAGCCAGTCATCCAGAAGAAGAGAAACCACGCCCCAGAAAGGGCCGAAGCTGCTGAAGAAGAAGTAGAGAAGTTGCTTAAAGCAGAGTTCATTCGGGAGGTGCAGTACCCCCAATGGCTCTCTAATGTAGTTCTGGTTAAAAAATCCACGGGGAAGTGGAGAATGTGCGTAGATTTCACCAACCTCAATAAAGCTTGCCCCAAAGATTGCTATCCCCTGCCTCATATAGATAGTCTTGTGGATTCCACCTCGGGTTTTGAAATGCTTAGTTTTCTCGATGCATTTTCTGGATACAATCAGGTCCCCATGGCAAAAGAGGACGAAGAGAAAACTTCCTTCATCACCTCCCGAGGAACATATTGCTACAAAGTAATGCCCTTCGGGTTGAAGAATGCAGGGGCAACATTTCAAAGGCTAGTGAACAAAGTCTTTAAGAAACAAATTGGCGTAAATGTCGGCGTCGTTGATGATATCCTAGTGAAAGTGTGAAATTTGAAAATCAAAATCACGGACCTGAAAGAAACTTTTGATGCTCTTCGGGCCCATGGCATGAGTTTGAATCCAAATAAGTGTGCCTTTGGGGTTCGATCCGGAAAGTTCCTCGGGTTCATGATCACTCATCGCGGCATCGAAGCTAACCCGGAGCAGATCCGAGCCATCGTGGAAACTAGGTCGCCGAAGAGTATTAAAGAGATTCAAAGCCTCAATGGGAGGCTGGCTGCCCTCGGAAGATTCATCTCGAAAGCCGGAGAAAAGAATCTTCCATTCTTTAGAGCGCTGCGGACAGCTCCGAAGGTGGAATGGTCCGAAGAATGTGAATTGGCTCTTGATCAGTTGAAGCAGTATTTACAATCGCCAACGCTTCTTGCCAAACCAAGACCAGGAGAAGAGCTCTATCTTTATCTGGCCGTTACAAACTGGGTGATCAGTTCAGTCCTCACTAAAGAGGAAGGAGGGGTTCAAAAGCCAGTCTACTACGTTAGCAAAGTTCTTTCTGACACAGAATCGAGGTATCTTCCCCTCGAAAAACTAGCCCTTGCCCTCGTAGTATCGGCCCGGAAGTTTCGCCCGTATTTTCAGTCACATAGGATCACCGTGCTGACGGATCAACCCCTAAAGCAAGTGCTACATTATCCAGAGACTTCGGGTCGCCTGGCGAAGTGGGTCATCGAGCTCGGAGAACATGATATCCGTTACGAGCCTCGAAGTGCTATAAAAGCCCAGGTACTTGCTGATTTTATTGCTGAACTAACTATTACAGGGGGAGAAAGCACCGAAGCAAAGGATCCACCCGCGGAGGAAAAGACCCAGCACACTCCTTGGGTCCTTCACACGGATGGATCAGCCACTGCAGAAAGCTCCGGAGGAGGGATAGTGCTTCGATCCCCGTCAGGATGGCGCACCTCCACAGTCTTGAAATTCAACTTCAAAGCTACCAACAACGAAGCTGAATATGAGGCCGTGATCGCAGGACTTCAGCTTGCTTGAGGCCTTGGAGTCCAAAATCTGCAAGCGAACACGGACTCACAGCTGGTGGTGGGCCACATGTCCAAAGAATTTGAGGCCAGAGAAGATAACATGATGAAATATAAAGCAGTAGTGAAGCAACTTTCGGAGAGTTTTCAGAACTTGCAAATCAATAAAGTCCCGAGAGCCGAAAACTCCGAAGCGGATGTGCTCTATAAGTTGGCCACCTCTGGAACAGACATCAAGCAGCAGGTGAATGTTCAATACTTGGCAGCTAGAACCATTGAGTGCAGACCCCCCGAAGAGCTTATGGAGATTGACGAAGGGCCATGCTGGATCGACCCAATTCTGCAGTATCTCCGCGATGGTATCCTCCCTTCGGACCCAAAATTGGCCCGAAAGATCACGGTTCGATCAGCCCGCTACAGCATCGTAGGAGGGCATCTCTACAAGAAGTCTTACACTTTGCCTCTCCTTAAATGTTTGCGTCCCTCCGAAGCGTTATATGTTCTTCGAGAAGTTCATGAGGGAATCGCGGGGGACCACCTGGGAGGGAGAGCCCTTAGTCACAAAGTTCTCAGGCAAGGGTATTATTGGCCCACAATGGCAAAGGATGCAATTGAATTTGTCCGGAAGTGTGACGCCTGCCAGAGACACTCGAATATCCAGAGGCGGCCGACAGCGCCCCTTACCCCTGTTGTTAGCGCTCGACCCTTCGCCTTATGGGGTATGGATATCTTGGGACCATTCTCGGTGGCAGCAAGGCAAATGAAGTTCCTGATAGTGGCCATTGACTATTTCACTAAATGGGTCGAAGCCGAACCGTTATCCTCGATCACGGAGAAGGCATGCCGATCTTTCCTCTGGAAGTCCGTAGTTTGCCGGTTTGGAATTCCAGTAGCCTTCATCACGGATAATGGTCGCCAGTTCGCGAATTCTGCATTCAAGGCCTTCTGTGAAGAGCTTGGCGTAGAGCACAGGCTAACTTCAGTCACACATCCACAGGCCAATGGTCAGGTTGAGGTAACCAATCGGACCCTTCTGCATAGCTTGAAAACCAGAGTCCTCAGCAATGAGACTACATGGGCCGAAGAGGTTCCAGGGGCATTATGGGCGTACCGAACCACAACTCGAACCCCAACGGGAGAAACACCCTTTGCTCTAGCGTTTGGGGTCGAAGCGGTTCTTCCACCTGAAGTAAGGGTCCCTACTCCTCGAACGCTCGATTTTGAACAAGTGAGCAACGAAGAGAGGCTTCGAGCAGAACTTGATCTCTTGGAGGAAAAAAGGGACGAGGCCAACTTGAAGGCGGCTTCTTACCGCCAGAAGGTAAAACGCTTTTATGACACCAAGGTCAAGAAAGCTACCTTTCAGATTGGAGATTTGGTCCTTCGTGAGAATAAGTTCCAAGGCAACAAAAGCAGAACAGGGAAGCTTGCCCCGAACTGGGAGGGTCCTTATATTGTCCAGGCCATTGTAAAGCCCGGGACGTACTGGCTCTCCAAGATGGATGGAACGAGGTTGAAGCGTCCGTTTCACGCCGAAGCCCTCAGGCGGTATTATCAATAAAATTCTATTCTCTCTTAACTTCACTCCCTTGTGTCGGAAGGAACCTTTTTTCTCCCCCCGAAAAAAAAAAAAAATCTTCGAGGGTGAGACCCAAGCGCTTCGATCGCGGGTCCCTCCAAACCTCAACTTCTATCGAGAGAAGTCTTCGCGCTTCAATCGCAAGGCTAAAATCCCTTCGAGGGTGAGACCCAGGCGCCTTGACCGCGGGTCCCTCTAAACCTTTACTTCTGAAAAGAAGAGTCTTTGCGCTTTGATCGCAAGATAAAAATCTCTTCGGAGAAGAATCCCAAGCGCTTCGACAGCGGGACTTCTAAACCTCTTCTCCCAAAAACCAATGACTCTGCGCCTTGATCGCGAGACAAACTCCCCACTGGGAGAAAGACCCAAGCGCATCGATCGCGGGCCCCGCTAATCCTTCTCTCCTTAAAACAAAAAGCTTCGCTTCCCAATCGTGAGATTAATCAAAACTAAAGAAAACAACCCAAGCGTTTCGATCGCCGGTTCGTATAAGCCTAGCGCTACTAATGAGGGGTTCGATGCCTACCAGAGGACTCAACTCCCGAATCGATCCAAGAGCACACCAAGAAAGCTAAGGCATTCAGATAGAGGTAAAAAAGTGAAATTTATATTTCGTGAAGAGAGTTGAATACAAGCGAAGAAGATCAAAAAATCCAGATACAGCTCCACAAAAACAAAATTCCTCTAAGGCAAAAAAGGAAGGAAGCAGAATTCAGTCCGAAGCGGGAGAACCGCTTGCAGCAACGGAAGGGCCCATGCCTTCTCCCGCTTCCACCGATGGAGACCCCTCCTCCCCTTCCTCGGGAGATTCGGCTTCGGGCTCAACACCAGGATCTTCCCCCTTCAGAAATTCCAAGGCGTCTCTGTAAGAAAGAGAGTGAAAATCCAGGCAGAGAGTCTTCAGTACTTCCTCGGGGACCACCTTCAAGACAAGTTGGCCAAACAGACCGAAGGCCGTCTCGCCCCCCTGCCTGAACCCAGCCTCGAACTCCTCTCGAAGGGACGAAGAGGAAGTCTTCAATTCTCGAAGCTGCTGCTCCGAAGCCTTCAAGGATAACTCGACAGAGGACAGCAACTCCGAGGCTTTCTTCCTCTCTTCTTCAGCAGCCTTCTTTGCAGAGTTGGATTGGGCGAGAAGCTTTTCTTTCTGTTTCAACTCTCTAGAAAGGCGACCCACCTCTGGCTCCAACGCCTCGACCCTGCCCTCCAGCTCATCCCGCCTCGATGAGAGAGCTGGCCCAAACTTGCCCCTCAAAGTAGAGATGACCTCTTACGTTCTTCTTCCACATGTCTTCATAAGATTGTTTTGAGGCTTTGATTGCCTCCACCCTCCTCGAAGCTCTTTTTACTCTCGGTCAAAGCCTTATTCCAATCCCATGAGAGTCATTATCGACAATGACTTCGTGGCTTGAGCCGTCGATGAGTTCAAAGAATTTTGAAGCTTCTGCCTTAGCTTCTCAAGGGACCCCAGCTCAGATTGTAAGGTCTTTCTTTCCGCTTCGAGCCCCTGGACCGTCGCTCGGAGATCCGCTAGTCTCTCGACCAAGCAGGCGGCTCGGCTCATGTAAAGACCCGCCTGCAAGGCGAAGTCAAGTCAGAAATCGACCAGGTATTCAAATGAAAGAAGCGGGTAGGGAGAATACTCACAGAAACCGCCGAGAGCCTCATGTGGGCCGCCAGCTCACACTCATCAAAGTTGGACAGTCTGTCCTCGATGGAATGAGTGCGCAGGAGCCCAAGGGAAAATCCCGGCCGCCGGGATTGTGATAAAGAGACCCGCGAGGTCGAACCCGATAGCCCGATTCCCTCCAGGACTTGTGTAGAATCCAAGGTTTCCGCCGGGCCGCCCTTTCAAATTTCAGAGTAATGGCGGCAGTGATTGGGCCTCCGGAGGAGCCTTCCCCAACAGGCCCTTCGGCCAAATATGAATCTTGCCCGCCAACTACCTCCATCTCCTCATTTTGGGGAGGGAGTTCAACCTCCGGCCATATCTCGTCACGTAGTGGACCCGAAGGAAGAGCCAGAACAACTGGAGCCGTCTCCTCCGAGCGAGATTTAGTCCTTCGCTCAGACAAGGGGACCGCCTCCTCGAGCTGACCCTCATCTCCAGTGGGAATTGGAATGGGAGCCTCCTCAGATCCAGTCACAACAACCTCCGTGGGAAAGGGTCGCTTCTTCATCGCGACTTTCTTCCTCGACTTCTTCGACGGAAGTTGAGGAGGTTCCTCGGCAGTAGCGGCTTCCGCCCCCTCGATCTCTTTGAGTCGGACATCTGGAGCGGGACAATGAAGCTGGGCCTGATCAGCAGCTTCGGAGCTCTGGCTAACAATCTCAGCAGCCTTTCTCTTCTTCTTCTCCGCAGCTGAAGTCTTCACCTTATTCCCACTCGCCCTGGCTCCAGCCAGTAAGATGTTCAGGGCCGCCTTCGGGTCGATTGGTTTTCCTGTCAAAAAAAAAGGAAAACAGTTAAATCGGAACTAAGATGGGTAAGTAAAAAAAAGAAAAAATCCAAGGACTATTGGGACGAGCTCTACCGAAGGCTGAGTAGAGACCGCAGTCCCCAAGCACTTCCGGAGTTAAGTAATCATCCACCGGAATCTTAGAGTACTTCTGAAGCTTCCTGAAGTCACCTTCCTCATCGGTGGTGAATTCTTTCTGAGCTAGAGGAATAATCTTGGGGCGACCCCACTTGGTTCGAACCCCTAACCCTTCGCGACTCTTTACAAAGAAGAACTTAGACCTCCAATCCTTGATAGACGAAGGGACTTTTCCTAAATACCTTCTATTGGATCGAGCCCCGAAGTAGTACCAATCCGAGTCCCGCTCCTTACTAAGGCCGAAGAGAAGTTTAAACCTGTCTAGCGTGGGCTCTAGACCACTACTAAGGCAAGAAATCACGAACCCGCAGAGACATCTCCACGAATTCGGGGCCAACTGGGATGGACACACTTCAAATTCATTTAGTATGTCGACAAACAATTGTGGAAAAGGGAGTCTGAGCCCGGCGACTAATGCATCGCGATAAATCGCGATCTCCCCCTCTTTGGAAGGAGAGCAGGCGCGCTCCGAAGGAGCAGGGATCCTGTATTCCAGGGCCGAAGGGACACCGGTGATCCTATAATCCAAAGCTAGTTTGTTAATCTTCTTCGAAGACAGCCTATTGGGATATTCCGAAGCACAGAACCTAGGAACTTCGCTAGAGTGGACAGCAGTTTCAGGAGAAGGTTCAGGGAGAGGAATTGGAGGTGAACCAGGGGCCGACCTAGACTGAGAGCTGGAGGAGGAACCAGAGGGAGAACCAGCGGGAGAAGGAGATCCCATACCTGAGGCCATTAATGCGGTCTTGACAAAGAAGTTGAGGCGACTGTGCATGCAATACGCAAATCGCCCTTGCAAGAAGCTCGAAACCGGAAGTTCTCAGCAAGAAGACGACAGGAGAAAGCCGGGAAAAAGCGTTCTAAAATAGAGAAAGTGGGGAACCCAAAGCGGCGTTCCCAATCAACGCGCCGGAAGCCTAATCATCACTGCCCGAATCGGCGCGACCTCCCATCTCCCCAAATCTTCTCCGACGGCTCAGATTAAAGCTTCCTGCACAAGCCAAGGAAAGAAGCCATTGGATCTATGACACGCGTCCAGAGTAGTTGCCGGCTACAGGCGCCATGATGGCCTCAAACGGCACCTAGGGAAAAACGCGATGGCCTGCATGCCCGCCAGGAACCATCGCATCGCCAACGGGCGACTCACACCCCTACGGTGCGCCTACTCTGAAGCCACCTTAGAGAGGAACTCACGAAGCACATACCCGCGAACCATCTTAACAACAGAGGCACTCCTATAGGGCTACTTCGACCCAGATTTCCTTATTTTCTTAAAAGGCTCGTACCATACTTTCATCCGGCCTGACAGATCTGTGTGCTTAGCTAGCGCAAGCACACTAAGGGGGGGACTGATGATAGGGGGAAAAGAGAGATGACACCTGGCCCACTGATGGCCCCACACGTGGCCCCCTGATGGCTTGACACGTGGAGAGCGGTCCGTCCCACCTCTTCGAACCTCACGGTTCACTCCCTCGAGTCTCAACGCTACCATAGCGAGAGCCAGAGAATCCCTTCGGAGTTCTCACCAAAGTTTCCCCCAACGTCGAAGGACGATTCCCCCTTTTCGACCCCGAATAGGTTGAGAAGCAGAGCGCTCCCTGCCCTGAGGAACCCAGAGCCTTTCCAACAATGGCGTCACCATCCCTTCTAGAAGGTCTCGAAAGGATTGAAGCACCAAAAAAGGCACGAAGCGCTGGCTCGCCCATGACGATTTTCCCGCCAAACTGCTCCACCCACGAGCCTATAAATAGAGGTCATCCTCCTCACTGAGAGTGGGAGAAAAACATTTTGGAGAAAATATCCGCTCTCAAAAGCCCTCTCTTTCCCACTGTATCTTGGGGGGAGGATTCGTCCCCCTCCTTGCATTGTAATCGTGGAAGTAATAGTGAATTTAGCTCAAAGCCACCGTGGTTTTTCCCTGTTTGGAGGGTTTTCCACGTAAAAACTTTTCTCCTTCCTCTTCCCATCACCTTCTCAAAATCTCTGTTTGGATTTTACTGGTTCCCAATCCCCCAATCTCAAACAAATTCAAGTGTTCGTCGAAATCACGGCTCCGGCTAGATTCGGCATCAACACCTTCCATTGTACTGAATAGAAGGTTTGCAAATTCTTCTTACTTTGTCCTTCGACTCTCTAGTCAAGGATCAACTCCACAACCGGTTCAAACTTGGATCGGATTGTGGGAGGTGGCCTGCTTGGACCTATTCCTAACTGGCTCATTTGCATCCTCATGGCAAGGATTGAGAATATTTAGATGAAAGGTTAGGTGCAGATTTAACCTCTTCGGAAGGTTCAACTTATACACAACATTTCCAACCTTTTGTAGGATCTCAAAGGGGACTTAATATCGTTGAATTAACCTTTGTACACTTCATACTTTTGAAGTTTCTTGATGCAACTCTCTTGTGGATCAAAGGAGCAACCAACAGACAAACATGGAAGAACATAGAACTAGGAGAGATAGAGAGAAGGAGGAAAAAAAAAGAAACTTTTTATTCGCTAGAGACGAAGAAGGTTATCCAAAAAATAAAGTAGAGAAGGAATCAAGGTATCCCTGATTATATACATCTATATATTTATATATACTATGATACGCCTCGGATCTCACACACCATGTGTCACTTCGCCATTTCCACCTATTTAATGCGGCACAACCCCCAAGAGGCACCACCATGCCTCTACGGGACTAAACTAAGTCGTCCAAAGAGGCAAAAAGGAAGGCAAACCACTCTCTCATGATGGCCTGACAAGGCAGGGGACCCAATTAGAAAACAAAGCTCAGCGATAGAGGGAAGGTGCTAGGAGGAAAAGGGTAAGGAGAAAAACCAAGCCAAAGCTAAACTATTCTTTCTTCTCCGGTGACCCATCACCTTACTTGACCGTCGAAACGGGCTAGGGTGTTAGGGCCCCACCCCCTCTCACCGGTTTCCTCTCTTTCTGTCCCCATTAATTACAAGTGAACTCAAGAGGAGAACATTAACAATACTGTCTTCCAATGGAGAAGACATCATTCATTCATCGGAGATATTGACCGTCCACAAGGTTGGCCGAGATCTTCAGTTAACATACTACATATTATATTATGAAGAAGGCTCCATCCCCTGCATCCCTTTGTTGACAAGACACACAGCCTCGACGATCATCGCCGCTGGAGAAGGAAGCAAAGCTTCTATATCTATATATATATTATATATAACACTCTCCTCCATCACCCTACTGCCATTGGAGAAGGAAGCAAAACTGCTATATCTATATATATTACATATAACACTCTCTACCACAGGCCTGTTATCGCCGAAGAAGGAATTTATATTTATATATATATATATATAACAATCTCCTCCATCGCTTTGTTGCCACCGGAGGACATGTTCGTCTGGTGTGTCTCACTGCTCAATGATGAGAAGAGCAACACTATCCTTTTGAAATTCCTTTGAGCCCAGGACTTCAAGACGAAAGACACCCTCACCATGATCAAGAATGACATGATCTGGCACAAAACCTCCTGGATTAAGGCTCTCTTGGAGGAAGACTTTAGATTCCCAGAGATGAAGAAAGTGGTGTTCATGCATGGCCTTAATAAAGAGGGCCATCTCTATGGTGAATTTCAAGATAAGGATTTATACCCCAAGGCCTTCGGTGATGAAGAGAATAGGTAGAAATTCTTCAGGTGGAGGATCCAGTTCTTGGAGAAAAGGATCCGACAGCAACTGGACTTTAGTCCTTCTAGAGCTTGTACCATGGCGCAAGTCACTGACTTAAAGAACTCTCTTGTGCCTTGTGAGCGAGAGCTCTGGCAAGCCACCAACCAGATCCTAGCTTTGCTACAAGATAATTATCCAGAGTTTATGGCCAAGCAACTGAAAGCTTGTTCAAATATATAACTCATGAGCAAATCCCAGTCCAATATGGAGGTTTGAGCAAGGAGAATAATCTAGTTCTCACCACTACCGATGTTGTTACTGAGTCGACCAACAAGTCTTCAATCAATCATACTATCGAAATCCCAATAGAGCCATGCAACCTTGTTTGGGGAATCAATGTCTTTGGTTGGGATGTAGGTGAGCGCTAAAGATGGATACACTGTGATCGTGCAAAAGGTAAGGAAATTGATTACAACCAATGAGCCCGTGGTGAAGAATAGCTTTAATACTGGAGAAACAGGCAAGATTGTTCTCACCTTCGAGAATGTAACCTCCAAGAAGAACAAGCTCCCCTACAGATGCAAAAAAAGGAGCTCCACTGAATCCATCTTGAGAGTTCCCTTCATGCTGGAAGTGAAACTAGAAACCATTGCAGAAATCACAATTCAACTGTTGTTGCTGCTACAAAATTTTTAGAAGAAGAAAAAAAAGAAGAAGAAGAAGGCTAAAGGAATCCAGTTGGCAAAGTTAGTGTTATATGTAATTGTAAATTTCATTGAGTAAGCGTTTCAAAGTTAGGCTAAATACTTAGTTGTGTGAAGTCGCCTTTTAATCTTCAATGAAAAGCCTCAAAGAAATACTCAGAACCGCAACTACAATTTAGTCTGGAATAAAAGTTGATTTGCTATTTTAAACCCATTGATGGCATAAGCTAGATGTTTGTACGTGATGTTGGTGTTGATTCTTATTGGGGCACTAGTATCAGCAAGCAAATGCAAGCCCTGATATGCAAAAGATGATACTCAGTGATACTTTACCTCCACTTGTGGAGTAGCTAGAATGTGATCACGCAACCAAAGTGATAGGCATGCTATTGGGAAATAAACTAGACTGAAGGGCTACATATGCTAGAATCTCCAGATATCCTAAAAGCAAAAGTCATAGAGGCCCTTGAAGTCCTGAGGAAAGTTACACAGCAATAGCTTGTCTCTTGATTTAATGAGATGATATGTTCATGTTTGTCTCTTCAAGAAGTTGAGCAAAACCAAGAACAAGCTTTTTTCCAAGAAGGTCTCTTGTGAGTAGCACTAATATGATTCATGTATTTATGTTCAGATAACATGGTTTGAAATTAAATTCACTAACAAGTTATGTTTGGACACTGAGTATGGTTATCGGATATGTATACATACACGCTTTAGCCTATACATGTGATAACCATGAATCCAAAGTGAGCTGCTGAAATCCCATTATAAGGCATTTCTTCAGAGAGGCAATGGTAGAATCAATTGAGGAGAATATGAACATGGCTTTTGGTTCAAAACTGGGGCTTTCAACAAACTCCCTAAGATCCTCACCATTTATCCTCAATATCACAATTGGATCCATGAACAATAGCATCTTGAGGTGATGAAACACAAACCTCCAAGCACGATGAAGTGTGATCCTAAGGCGACAAAGAACGCATCCCGAGGCAAGACAAATCTCAAGGCAGAGACATATCCCAAAGCAAAGATATATATATATATATATCCCAAGGTAACTAAAATAAATAATAATAATCTCGAAGCGATGAAGTGTGCATCTCGAGACAGCAGAGCACACATCTCAAAGCGATACGTCCCGAGATAACGATGGAGCACGCATCTCGAAGCAGTCAATAAAATACAAATCTTGAAATGACACGCATCTCTAGGCGATGATAGATCACACATCTCAAGGTAACTAATGAAATATAAATCCCAAAGCAACACAAATCTCGAGGCGACGATGGAGCACGCATCTCAAGGCGACTAATGAAAATACAAATCCCAAAGCGACACAAATCTCAAGGTGGTGATAGAGTACACATCTAGATGAGGCCGATGAAATACTAATCCCGAAGTGGTATAAATCTCGAGGTGGCGATGGATCATGCATCTTGAAGCAGCTGAAATACAAATCCCAAACTGACAAAGCATACATCCCAAGGCGACGTCAAACATATATAAATAAATAACATATGATAATATATATATATATATATATATATATATATATATATATATATATATATAGAAAATTATTATATGTAATATAAGAATTATCAAATTATATTTATTCATCTCCTCTATTGTACTCAAGCCCTTAATCGGAGGTTCCCAAAACCACACTCAGAGTAATTAATAAAAGAGGCTTGCCTCCATTAGGAATGGAAGCACTCACAAAAACAAAAAAATAAAAAAATAATAAAACAAACTAGCATGTGTGATTCAATATATTACCTGGTATCTCTTCACAGACACAATGTCATGCGGGTATTTTCTATCCCACAATGGGATGCCTTTTTCTTACTTGTTTTCTATCATGATTATTTGAACTCTAAGTTCTTGTTCATTGTTGAATATAATCATCTTTCTAACACTTACCAGATATTGTTAGAAAGTCCTGAGACTTTGATGAGAAGTTCCTCTCTCAACCACCCAAGCATTGCTAATAGTCTCTTTAAGGTGTATCGTTAAAACTCTCTACAACATCAAATTTACAATTTGTTGGTACCTTCAAGCATTTCATCGAATAGGTTGTATACACGCCAACATCAAATTGATGAGAAGTCCCAAAAAAATAGGGCCTCCGAGCTTGTATCGGATTTAAGCTCTTTTGGAAGAGTGCCTACGGGAACAACCAGTCCCTCCTGAGGACTCGGCCTCGATGAACGGATTTAAGCTCTTTTGGAAGAGCGCCTAGGCTCGATCTTAAAGATCGAATTTAAGCTCTTTTGGAAGGGCGCCTATGTGCACGACCAGTCCTCTGGAGGGCTCGGCCTTCACAATTGGATTAAAGCTCTTTTGGAAGATCACCTACATGAACGACTAGTTCTCTTAAGGGCTCAGCCTCGATGATCAGATTTAATCTCTTTTGGAAGAGCGCCTACGGGAAAGACCGACCCTCCTGAGGGCTCGGCCTTGATGATCGGATTTAAGCTATTTTGGAAGAGGGCCTACGGGCACGACCAACCCTTTTAAGTGCTCAGCCTCGACGATCTGATTTAAGCTCTTTAAGAAGAGCACCCAAGGGCACGACCGACCTTTTTAGGGGCTCTCAACAACTTGGCATACTCTCCCTTAAAGACTCGGATTTAAAATTCCCATTAAGGGGTCGGGTATTTCTACTTGCTCAACCATTACTCTATGGGTTGAAAACTCAGCGAAAAGAAGTCTGGGGCGACAAGTATTAAAGATTGCTAAAGCTAACGATGCCTTAGAATTATTAGTCTAAAGATACCTCATCAAGACTCGATTTGAGTTTAGCGAAAAGAAAAGATTAGACTAGACTATGTATAATGGACTTCCAAAAAACCCAAGGTAGGAGAAAGAGACATGACACAGACAAACAACCCAAAATTCTTCCTTTTTATTGATAGAGTGTTTATACAACGTTATACACAAATAAACAGAAAAGGAAAATAAATACGAAAGGATGCAGGCAGCAACAAAAGATCATGCAGAGCCGGTCTCTTTGTCCATCTCCTCCTTAGCTGGAGTAGCCTCCCTTGCTAATGCAACCTCGGCAAGAGCAGCTTCCTCGACGATAATAGCCAGAGTAGCCTCCTCTATTGAGATCTCGGCGGGAGCAGCTTCCTTGGCAATAGCGGCAAGAGTAGCCTCCTCCACCACGCCACCGGGGGCGACCTCCTTTGCGACAGCTGTGGGGGCAACCTCTTTAGAACCTAAGGAAGAACTAGAAAACGAA
Organism: Dioscorea zingiberensis; assembly: GCA_026586065.1. NCBI lineage: Eukaryota > Viridiplantae > Streptophyta > Magnoliopsida > Dioscoreales > Dioscoreaceae > Dioscorea > Dioscorea zingiberensis. The sequence continues at coordinate 3,190,567 of CM048827.1, read as the reverse complement.
TCTAAAGAAGGGGAAGCCATACTACTAGTTGGCTTACATCCGATGTCTCCTTGCTTTGCCTTTATTTCAAGATAAAGGTTTAAAGCTACTTGGTTGTCAATGTTGGTGAGGTCTAGCATGGGATCAAATTGACCGAGCTCCTGGAATAATGAAAAACCCTCCTTTGCTCCAGCCCGGTAGATTCCCTCGGCATTTGCCTGCTCCTTCTCAAGCAGCTCCAGTTGCTTTTTCAGGTCCTATATCTTCCCCTTGGATGTTTTAAGAAGGGCCTTATCCGCTACCAGGTTCTCCATGGCCTTACCGTTTTTGACCTTTAGTCCTTTCACCTTCATCTCAAGGCCGCACACTTCCGACTGAAGGGTGCTCACTTGGTTCTCGAGAGTGCTGGCGTGTTCCACGGTATTCAGTAGTTAAGTCTTCAATCTTCACCAAATCGCTGCGAGCATCAAACCTCTTCTTCTCGACCGTCACAAGCTTAGAGTCAAGGTCGGCAACCTCAACCTCTATCCAGTGATTACCGTATTGAACACCTTTTTCTCTGTCTCGAGGGAAGGTGTTGACCGACGGTAAGTGCTAATACTATACCTATGCAGGCAAGCGTACGTGGTCGTAAAGTAATAAAATCGTTAAGTACCGGGTCGAATCCACAAAGAATGGGGAGCTAGAAACTACAACCTAACAAGAATTTGTACTACTTCAAGAATGAATTCAAATGATGTTGACAGAGTCGTGTCTCAGAATCAAAGACTAAGCAAAGGGACAATAAGATCGGGAAGATAATCAATGATAATACTCTAGGGTTGTATGATAATCAGATATAATTGAGATTTTCTCTATTGAGTTATCAAGTTTAATTCGTTAGCTTGAAAAAGTGCAGTTTATCACTAATTAGTGATAATACTCTAGGGTTGTATGGTAATTCGATATGATTGAGATTTTCTCTATTGAGTTCTCAAGGTTTAATTCGTTAGCTTGGAAAGGGTATAAGTTCAGTGATGAGTTAGGCACTTATGTGCCCTCCGAGCACATCCTACAGATTCCCTATCTCTAAGGAATACGCTTTAATCCCTCCCCATATCTCTGGCGGTAGGGCACAACGTTGTTGGACCTAAACTATATCCTGATCATGGAAGACCATTGCATATCCCGATGTCCATAGGGTCTCAGGATGTCACCCCAACTTCCACCTTGTAATGCGCAACCATCTACAGTAACAGAAGTATGACTTGAAGCTCAAGATATGTCATCACCTCTCGGTTCGATGATTGATTAAATTCATACAATGCTAATGTAGTTCATCATTTGCAGTAACCTCCCTATCTACGGTTAATTAAGACTACTTCATAAGCACACCAAGCAAAACTCTTAAACCATTATCTCAATAGATATAGAGGTGTTCATGTCTTCATCCCATACAACCCTAGAACAAAAGTTCTACCTTAAAATCATGGAAAAAAAAATAACATATAGTTCAAAATAAACAACCACACAAGTATCCATGTTCCTACAAGTTCACTGAAATAAGGACAAGAATAAAAGATAAGCGAAAGGGAGAAGAATCCTTGTCCTATTTTCTGACACGTCGCTTCCTAAGTCACTAAGCGTCGCTGATTCCCAGCCTTGTCTACAACTGATAGGATGCGTTGTTCTTTGTCAAGTCGACATGTCGCTTCCTGTTAAAACTCCTAGAGAAGAATCACTTGGTCACAACTCAATTTGTTGTTGTCCCTAGGCTTCCTCCCACTAGTGCAGTTCATAATGTAGGCCAAGGATTGGCCTTTCTTGCATTTAAGACAATTCATTCGAATTAATGCATATAATGATCAAAATAAGAATTCATTTAATTCGATTAAGCTAGCACAAGTTGGTCACTTTATGAGAATTAGGACTAAACATGTTCAATTCTTGCTATAACCACCCATGTTTGGCCTAAAAAGTAAGTATTTGACCTATAAAATATAGTTAGTATAGAGCACTAACAGGAGGATGTGGACCTTTCCTCAAAACTCATTGGTCTCCTAAAAGGTCCACCAGAGTTGTTCACTATGTCTCATAAACTCGGCTTGAATAGCGGCTTTATCCTTTGTCACCACCTCAACCTCCCCCTAGAGGGAGACCATTGAGCCCTCCAACTCCAAGACCTCATTCCTGAGCTTGGTGATCTCCACCTCATTCTTCTTAAGGAGCTCAGCACAAGGGTTGGCAACGGGTACCATCTCCCGAAGGTGTCGGGCGGTGTGGTCCATCCACAAGCCAGCCTGAATTAAAGAGAAAACAATCGGTCAATACGCATGAAGAGGGACACAGAAACTTGCCCAGGTACTTACCGTAATTCCAAGAAGGGAGAGTTGAGCGGCAACGTCCTTCGTCTGGAACCCTTGAAGCCTTCTTTGAACTGACTCCAAACAGATAACATTGAACGCTTCGAAAGCCTCCACCACGACGTCAAATAGAAGGAACCCCGGGGGTAAACCAATACCGAAGTCTGACCGTTCTTAAGCATTAAAACCTTATTGGAGGAGCTCACAGACTGGGGAGCCTCGGCCTCTACAGTAGGGACCTCGACCTCGGCAGTAGGAACCTTGGCCTCTGCTTGGAATTGGAGTTGATAAGGCTTCTTCAAGATCTCAGCCTTGGCCTTTGCTGCCTCGGAGGCGAGGAGCTCCAACTGCTTCAAAGCTGAGACTCCGACCTTGCCCTCAGCATCCGGTCTCGCTGCTTGAGAAGTTGGAACCTGGGACGACTTCACAGGTTGCTCACACTAAATGCTTAAATCCCCATCCTTCACCACCACATCAGATTGATCATAGATCTGGTTCGGCTCTAGCTCTGGAGACGACGAGATCACCAAGGCGTTGGCTGCAGAAGAATCAAGGTCAGGCTTCTCCATGTGACGTATCTGTCATGGGAGCAACTGTCACAAGGGAGTGCTATCTTCCCCGGGTGATGGGCTCTTTGGGGGTAGATGGGATTGCTTTCCTGAGGATGAGGATCCTCTCGAATTGAAGGGGTTGTCCGAGCCTTCTTTAATGGATGACTTACTTCCTCTCCATAGCGTTTGATGTTCTCTGACGATCCCTTGATAATACTTCTCATTTTCTTCTTTGAAGACTCTCCAGCCTTCTTCGAGGATCCTTTCATTGAGCTCTTCTTTTTATTGGAGGGGCTCAGAGGAACACTTGCAAGCTCGGCTAATAGAAAACGGGCGAGCTCCTCGATCTTCATCAATTCTCCTGCTGAATTACCACAACAAAGTTAGTAACGAATTGACACACTCTCCTACCAAAAAGCAAACACAGACTGGCCGTACCTATGGCTAGATAAAGTTTGCACCTTCGAAGATTTCATGCTATCAAATACTTATCAACAAGAACCTCAGAAAGGCCCCTAAGGATCGTGAATTGGGTCCTCTCTTTAGCAGTCATACCGTCCTTATAAGAGATATCAACTAGAGGAGTTCCCCATATGGTTCGGACACACCACTTGGACTTATAAGAAACCAAGAAGAACTTATCTTTCTACCCTTTGATGGAAGTCGGTATCTTACCCAAAAAATGTAGCTTGGAGCGAGCCAAAAAGTACTACCAATCCGTACTGGAATGTCAACACAAGCCAAAGAGAAGGTGAAACCAACGTAAGGTTGTTTTGACGCCGAAATGATTATGAACCATTATGAATCCGTTGAGTAGTCTCCAAGAGTTCGGAGATAATTGGGAAGGACAAATTTCATAAAAGTTTAAAATCTCATAGAAAATCTCGGGGAAGGGGACCCTGAGACCTGCTTCTAGATACTCCTAATATATTGTGATCTATCTCTTCCCCGAAGGCTCACTAGCTCTCAGAAGGGGAGGGAACCCTGTATGTGAAAGGAGGGGAAAAGATATTGTAAAAATTCACTAAAGCTTGTATCTCTTCAATGGGAAGGATGCTTGGATGAGCCTAGACCCTACCACTGCTATCCTAAAGGATGAAGAAGGAGCCGTGGATTCTATAGGTGGAGAAGGAGCCCTAGAATCTGGAGGTGAAGAAGGAGCCCTAGAATCTAAGGGGACTATCTCCATTACTTGGGTGAAGAATGAGAACAAAGAGAGTGAAGGAGGGAGACAAAGGACCCACGTAGTAGTTTACTGAGGAATTAAGACGAAATGAGAAGATAGGGAACATAATCATTTGTTTTAAACCTTTGAAAGCGATAGTCTGAACGGATAAATCTAATTCAATGGCCCAGATCACCTCACGAAACGGTGCCTCTGCAGATGATGACACATGTCCCAAGAAGGCCATGCCCATCATTACTCACACCCGTCCATGCCGTACCTTTTCAAACGAAGCGTCTCGAAAAGTGTGATATGAGACGAAAGTGCTCCTAGCAATAAATGCTACATAGGATCTAAGACAAACGATTGCCTCAAACCTTTTATCCCAGCTCGGACTCCGGATGCTCGGCCACAACCTAGGCTTCCAATGCTCCACCCAACTTAGACCTCAAACACTCAACTACGGCTCGGGTCTCCGATACTTTGACTCAGCATGAACCCTAGATTCCCCGCCCCACCCCAAGCCTCAGCTCCACCTCTATCGGCGCGCACACCTTATCTCAAATCGGATTCGACTATTTGCCCTAAGACTACAACCTACCCAACCGACAGCTCTACACTCAGCTTTTTGAGCCGACCTCAGCTCGAGAATAACTCGTCCACGGATCAGCCTCAGACACAAGAATACTAGGGGGACTAATGATATGGGTAAATCCGGACAGACGTGTAGCCTCATTTGGCACATACACGTGGTCACATCCCGAGTGCCCATCTAGCCGGCACAAGTCCCCAGCTTGGATATCCCCCTTAGGGAAAAAAAGGTGGTTGTTAAAGTCAAGGCATGGGAAAATGTGTCAGGGAGGTAAGGTGCAAAGGATAAGATGTCAAAAGATAAGTTGTAACGCCCCCAAATCCAGAAGCTTTAGATCGGGTGCATTAATCTCAAAACATAGCTTAAACATACATAATCCTTACATAATTTATTACATCCCAAGATAATTTATTACATCCCAAGATCATAATGATCAAAAGTTTTGGAGTTTAGGTGTTTAGGACACTAGATACAATATTACAAACCCTTATACATAAACAAAATACTAAAAGGGCATAAACTTAAATTTTTCTTGAGCATTGTCATGAGTCCTATTACGCAACTCCCTACCTTAGACTTCAAGCTCACCTGAGGTTGGAAATCAAAGAAACAAAGGGGTGAGCTGAAATAGCCCAGTAAGGTAAACATGAACTGTGAGAGTAAAGATATTGGAATAACAAAATTACTAAGGGTATTAAGCGTCAAACATAAGCATCAAACATACGAAAAGATATCATGAACAATCTAGACGTCATAACATAAAATTGTCATAGCTAACCGCCATATGGCACCATACTTATTATCCACTGGATTTACCCATTCCAGGGATATGCTTTACCCAATGCATTGGAAGGCTGTATAATTTCGGGCCCACCCATCAACATAACATTTGTCCAGACAACAGAAATGAAGCATTTAATCACAAAAAAAAAAACATAAAGGATTTCATAATTTTCATGCTCATAAGGAAGCAAGAAGAATATAGTCATAAAAACGTTCAATAGAGCACACATAAAGAATTCAACTGTGGAAGGGTTTTAAGGTTAACCCATAGAATCCAAAAAAAAAAAAAAAAAAAATGCAAAGGAAAGGGTTAACTTTACCCCGGTCAAAAAAGTTCATCCTTTACCTTCCTTCCTAGTTAAGCTTTCTGATGATTTTTTGTGTCACAAAAATTTCCAAAAGTCATTCCTTTGGAAAGGTTTTAATTTTTTGTTTATTTATTTATTTTTATATATTCCATTTTCTTCCATTTTCTTATTAAAGTCCCGCTCCCACGTAAGTGGTCATTCCCTTAGGGGCTGTTTGGTTTGATGTAAGTAGTTGTATTGTAAAAAGTTTTACATATAAAACTTACTTTTGAGTGTTTGGTTTGATGTAAAAAGGTGAATATACAGTAAAAGTTTTTATATTTGGAGATGTTTTATTGCATTTCAAGTTACGGCTAAATTGGGCGTAAAATGAAATGCAACAGAACTCTTCTCTCTCCCGAGCTGTTAAAATCACCTTTCTTCATTCTTTTCCAGTGGCTTCTCTCTCTGGCAACCTCTTTTCTCTCGATCTCCTGTCGCTCAATTTCCGGCAGCATCGTATTTCTCCCGATCCCCGGCTATCATCTTCATCTTGGTGACCCTCCGGTCAATGATGTCAAGTGGGAGGCCGAACTCACCCACCATGCACAGAGGGATCTCGCCACCGCACGACTTGCAATTGAAGCTCGATCAGGACAGTATCCACCCCGCCCTTGGCCAGGGTCTCCGGCGCAGCTCCATCGGCTGGACCTCCACCTATAACTGCGATGCAGAGGTGTCAGTTGGGAAGCTTGGGGCTGTATTTGGAGGCTCGGATGCCGAAGCGGCCGAGAGAGACTTCATTCTTTCTGCTGGACTCGAGGGCAGAGCTGAAGAAGTCACGGCGGAGGATGGCAGAGCTAGCGGTGGAGGAGATGGAGGCCATGATTTGGCAGGGTGTTGGAGGTGCTCGGGTTTTAATTTTGAGGCTAATGGATAGGGTGAGAGATTTATGACCTTAGCCGTTGGATTCGAGAATATAGACGGTTGTGAGCAACCATGGATGAGGCTTTGGATTTTGAAGGTTTTATAAAATTAGAATTACAATTTTTATATATATTTTAAGTTTTTGTTTTAAAATTAGGAAAAAATGTAAATTACAAACAAAAAATAAGAAATATTAAATATAATTTTTTGAGATAAAATACTATTTATTATTTAAATTTAATAGTGAAAATATTTTTTTTAAAGAAGAGAATATTAAATATTTTAAATTTAATAAATATTTTATTAGATTAATTAATTAATTTTATTTAAAATTAATTTTTATGTAGTATATTAAATAATTAATAATAATAATAATAGATAATAGAGGTAATATCACCACCTCACTTACATGGTAACTACACCCTTTAACTTACATCAAACCAAATAAAGAAAAAGAAAATACAGTATTTCCAGTTACATCAAACCAAACAGCAATGATGTAAAAGAAAATGCAGCATTTCCAGTTACATGTAATTTGAATTACACTGTAATTTGAAATGCGGGTAACCAAACAGCCCCTTAAAGGATTTTAATATCCATTATTATATAGTCCATTTTTATATAAGCTTAAAAAAAGTGGAAAGTCGCCACTATGAAATTATTATTCACTCACGGGACGAAATTATATATACACTTAGTATTGTCGGAATGCTTAAAGAAATTTATTATCCGTCTAACCATATATGTGCAACCGATCATGAAGACAAATATCTACACATATATGGGGATGCATCATATATGTATAACCGACCATAAAGGCGAACACCTATACATATATATACTCCCACGGAAAAATCTTTAAGAGAACGAGAATTTAACAATAAATTAACATTCGACCCAGGTTCCTAATTTGTCAGAACCTCCCTAAAGAAACATTGAAAGTAGAGAGAGAAAGAAAAAAAAACAGTCTTCCTCTTTTCCTTCTCTCTTTTTCTTCTTTCTCTCTTTCTTTCTTTCTTGGCCGTCCGTCTGTCTCCTTCTCTTTTTTTCCTCTCTTTCCCTCCCTCTGTCAGCTTTCTTCCTTTCTCTCTTTCCTTCTATGTCTCTTAATTTCTCTCTTCTTTACTCTCTCTTTTCTCTCATTCTCTTATGTTGGGTTGCTTGGGTTTTTTATAGGGCGTTAAGGCGGTGGGAGGGGGCTTCCACAAAGGTTTTTTTTTTTTTTTTGAAATTTATCGATTTAATCTCCAAATTTTTTATATACATTTTTTTCTTCTAGTCTAGCATTAATCCTCATTTTAATTTATTTAATATTAATTAAAAAAATCAGGATATTATATAAGTATGGCAAGTAAGATCTCTGACATGGAAGGACGGGTGCCAACCTCAACAAAGAGGGATAAGAAGAGAGAAAGCAAGGGACAAGGTATGCAACATTTTAGACTAAAACTCCTTCACCACCTCTAAGTTCTCTTTTATTGAGTGTCGGAGCTATACCGAGACATCCCCCGCTCAGTTCCTTTTCCTTGTGCAGGCTTCTCAGCGAACCAAGAGAGCTTGCCGTTGTCTTCTCCAGCGACCGTTGACGTCCCTCACAGCTAAATAAATTTCAACCGTTGATTAATGACCGGGTTAAATCTCGAGGAACCGGCTTTTGCCACAACACAACTGATTTTTTTCCTTGTACGACAGAGTTTCATCTTCAGAAGTATTAATGTTCTAGATCAGAAAAAAAAAGCATATCGTACAAAAATTTATAACCATCATATTCTTGCCAGGTATCAAGAGTAATAGGTGAAAAAATGTCAATTGAATACTCATATGAAGCATATAACAATAATTCTCAAAATTGAATATTATTAAATATTTGTTTTGGCTGGAGGAATGTGAAATTTCCAGTTTTATTTAAAATATTATTTGGGGTTTAAATGATCTCTAATAATAATTGGGAAAAAAACATGACATCATAATTTCAATTGAATAATATATTTATATTATTTAAATCAAGTTTCAAAATAATTTGTGTCTTTGATTTTAGATTTCATTGCATAGTAGTAATAATGGGTAATTGATAACAAATAAATTAAGTACATCTATATATATATATATATATATATATATATATATATCAGTTGTGTTACTATACTGGTACGTAGGTAACACTATACAAGTCAGTGCCACCCCATTTCAAAATTTACTTAAGAATAGTTTTAGATATTCAACCGTATGAATGGAAAGAACATCGAAAGATAAGTTAGCATGTCAATTTTCATATAATTTGGGAACTTGTAGGGTCTTCATCTTAAAATGTGAAATTTTGAACCGATAAGATTTCTATAAAGTTTCACCCGTTAAGATGAATACCCTACAAGTTCCTAAATTGTATGAAAATTAACATGCTAGCTTATTTTTCGATGTTCTTTCCATCCATACGGTTGGATTTAAAAAAAAAAAATATATTCTCCAAGTGCCTCAAAATGAGGTGACCTTAAATGAACAATAATCCGGCCAGCCTTATACAAGTCATGCTATATATATATATATATATATATATATATATATTGGGTTACCGAGATGGTTCAGCAATAGAGGTAATGTAATGGGGTATAATATAAAAGCCTCAACCAATGACCAAGTGGTTTATTGGTATCTCGGTCGGATTCAATTCACGGATGAGGGCATTTTTCTGAGATTATAAACAATGGCTATGAGTAGGGATTTATTGCCATTTGTGCATGGACCCCAGCAGGCCGATACTGTCATATAGCGAGGACTGTGCACTTGGCCAGGGGCTCTTCATGTCAAATATATATATATATATATATATATAAAAGCCTCACCCTAAAGCTTTTCATGAAAATTTGAGGGAATTTTTAATTGATCATAATTTTTAAAATAACGAATTTTAATTATTAAAATTAGTAAGAACTTGGGATTTAGAAAACAAACTTTGGAAATTGTAAAATTTCTAAGGAAATGACTCAACAAAAACAAATAATCCTGGGGGCTTGTTTAATGTTATTTTCAAATCTCTATCTCTGGGTAATGAAATCATGAAAAGCTCTTGATCACAGCTTCTGCTATTGTTTTAAAAGGAGCTTTTCAAGTGAAATATACAACACTGTTTTGGTTGCTGCTTTGCCATCAGTACATTTCAGCCAACAAAATCACACCAATAGAAGCCAGGTTGCATCTTCAGTGAATATTACAGCATTGTTTTCTGAAAACAGATCACTGAAAACACATGGTTGGCATGCATTAGTGTAGAAATGCAAGCAGTTTTTTTCACAGGGAATGAATATATACACATACTCAACAACTATTGCACTGGTATCAGAAATTACAACCATCACGGATTTTCTGCAAAATCTGTGCTGAATATGTAGCGGAACCTTGTGTTGTATGGTAACCATTCGATAACTTGTGATGCCTTTCTCTTGTTTTTAGAATTAACAGATTCATGCAACATCTTATCGATGTTCTCTAGCACCCATATAAGAAGATCACTGGAGCTCAAGCCTGTGGCTTTTGCATATCTGTCAAGAATCTTCGGCAGAAAAATTTTCCTTGATTTTTTGACAACTACATTGGATTGAAGAAAATCCTTCTTTGCCTCCTCTAATTCATTGATGACATTCTTCGCGGTATAGACCCTCAGCTGTTTTGAAGAAAAAATTCAAGGAACTTTGAAGCTTTTAATTATGAGAGTGAACTTTTTGAAAGAATTGGGAGTTACCATTGGATCAGAAGCAGCTCCAGTGCATAGGCCAAAGTAAACAAGGGGTTGAGAGCTAAAAAGGCCAAATTTTGATTCAAGAAGCTGTTTGTCATCACCAGATTTCCTCCTCATTGCATTAGAGAGTATAGTTTCAAACCACTGCGTAGAAATTTAAACTAGTCCTAACTTATGGGAAAAATAGGAATGAATATCAAATATAGGAGAAAAAAGTTCAGATCATACACGGCCAATTCGAGGTGTATGGCAGCATAGAATGCAGTGTTCTATGGAGTTGGCAGTGAAAACATATCCTCCAATGTTATAAGCAGCCTGCACTGTACAACAAAAGCCAATGGATTAGCATAGATGGACAAAGTCCGGTGAATTTATTTTAATCCAAAGGTCAAAAGAGCACGAACTTGGTAACTGATTGTCAAAATGTGACAAAATAATCACACAAGGGAACTAAACAACTCCGTGTCAGACTCTATTATCCGAAGATCAAAGAGCACAAACTTGGTAACGGATTGTCAAAATGTGACAGGATAATCACACACCAGGGAATTAAAGAACTCCATATCAGACTCTTATCCATCCATAATGAATTTAACGAATAATAGACCAGTCTTCTAAAAACACAAGAGAAAGCCTTGAGTCAATGTGAACCTACATGCTCAAGGAACAGAATTGTTTTAAAGAACTTTTAGTAACTATGAAGTGCAACTAAAAATCAGTAGTTTTAAGATATTTAAAATGAAATCATTCACATATTATGTGGAAAAAATAAATGAAAACGATTTATAAGGTGTGTCTCATGAGTTAAAAAGCAAGTGGATATATAGGGAAAACTCAGATTTTTTTCAAGCTTAGGCAATTTTAAGCAACTACATGTTACTTAAAATCCATCTTCAATGAAAGAGAGAACTTTCAAGGTAAAATAACTTATTAATGTAGTGTCATTAACTATTTTGATGTTTAAAATTGAAATATCCTTCCTATGATCGAATAATTCAAGAGGGATCAAGATTACATCATGTCAATACACAGTTACCTTATGAAATAATGCCAGCCTTCGCAAAGAAGTGTGAGGAATACCATTGACTAAATATCCCTGCAAAGAAATTAGTGGTTAAATAATTCAAAACAAGGAGGAAAAGCTTATCTTGATTCAAAACATGATTTACATGCATAATCAGAGAATTGTACACATTCAGCCAAAAAGCCAATTTGGCACTACTTTCCAACACACTTGCATCTACTCTTTCCAGATTTTCCACCAGTAATCTGAGATTCATTTCAGAAACAGGAATTTTTTTTAACAATATTAGTACATGATGAAGATATGAGAAACGTTAACTGAAAGAAAAGCATCTTCTCTTTCCATTCCTACCTGTAGTTATTTATGACATGTGAAACACTTGAGAACTTTTCTTGTCAATTGATATTGAAGATATTTCTACCATTGGTCTGCAAGAGAATTGCTTCCCATCTCTGGAGCCACCTCGGGGAATAGTAACATTGGTGGATGACCTTGCCAAGAATGGCCAATGGCCAATTTCTGCCTCTGTGGGTGCATCTGTTTGTAGCCAACAATAAATGGCAGCCATGCATCTGATCAGTTCTTCAGATAACTTGCTTGGACATTGGTAGAGATGATCTTTTAGAGTACGAGCCAAGCTACTCCCCCCAAAAGTTGGCTTCATTAGACAAACAAACAAATGAAGAAACATGAGCTGGGGAGCACTGTATTATAATTTACAGTTACTGATAAATAGATCAGAATTAGTGTTAATCAAACACAAAAAGAAAACTTTCTTCCCAGTGATTATTGAACAAATAAAGCATGTCCTATGAATATACGAGTTATAAACTAATATTGGAGGAGCTTCAAACATAATGTTTAACACACCATAAGAACAAAGAAAATTTTAGATTGAATATTATACTCAATGGAACTTAAGCTAAATATCATGAAATCTCACTGATCTGCATGGTAATGTATCCTCATGATTCATGAGTTACTTTTGGTTTACAATATAAATGATGTGAACTTATGCTGGATAAATTGGTCATCAAGCTAAACCAGCATTGAACCGAGCTCCGTTCTTCATTGCATTACACACAGCTCACAAACAGGAAGACATATCCAATAGAAAACATTAACATATTATCTAACAAGAATTTATAGCATGGGCCTTTCTAGTATCTAATATGAATGCATTCCAAGATTTTTACTATTATTTAAAAGATGAGACATTCACAGAATAAAAAAGCTCTGGTGAAAGTGGAACATAGAAGTACTCTCTAAGAGAGAATAATGACAAAGTGGCTGCTGATGAAGCAGTGGAATGGTAAATATGAGTAATTCAAGAGAAAAACTGAAGACCCACTTTACTTTATACCTTAAAATCTGAAGAGTTGCATCCCCCATGGATGCTTGTTTTCAGATTTGAAACAGGTTCATGTCTACCCTTCGGCTTGATAAACACACTACCCTTCCTAGATTCTTTTATGGTACCCAGAACCTGGAAACTTTGCAATGGGAATTTTCTTGAAGAGCAAAATGCACTTGAGATTATGCTTGGGTGCTTTCTTCCTCCATTCTTTGTCTGTGCAGGTGAACCTCTGCCCGAACTATGTGCTGATGTTGATGCACTAAGACACTGATCAAACGTACTCCTGTAGAGAGAAAGAACATGCTGCTCTCTATTGGCAATCTCCTCTTCCAGTAACTCAATCTCAGCTATAAGTTCTTTTGTCTAAAACAAATAATCAAAGTTGTTACATGATATCAACTTGTGTCCATAAGTAATGATAAGTTCCAAAAGAATTTTACCCAGCATGCTTCATTCTATAAATGCAAAATAAAGACAAAGAGCGAAAGTTTCCTTCTTTATACACCATCATAGACAAAACCTAAAGGAGCTACTAGTACCACCCTTATGGATTGAACATAAGAAATCTGTAGAGCTCTCAAAGATAAAAAACTACACCTAAGAAGATCATTCATGATATCCAACAAGAAAGACTAGATACAATAACTGGAACACATATGCCCTACCTGAGTAGCAAATTGCCTATGCCCAGGAGATAAAGTACTGGAAGCTCGACCAATTGACTTTTCAAGCATAACACGGACTGACTTCTCTTGCTGCAAATGCACTTGAAGTTGTTTTATCTGCAGAAGTTCAAAAGATAGTTCAAGGTGTTATCAATCTAGTGACCTTGGCTTCAAATAGTTGTCATCTAGAATAAGTATACAATGTGAGACTTTCTGCTCCTAGACAACAAGTGTGCATAAAATACATGCATGTGAAAATGTATGCTTCATATATTTATCAGTTAACTTACAATTCTTGCTGACTAACTTTTCTAGCATTATGCACCGACATTGATTTGTACTGATAGAATTAGTCATAACAGTATATTATACATCCTCAAATTAAAAGATGTTATACATACAAACATTTGCAGGTAAAGTAAAAAAGAAATAATAATAATGGATATAGTACAAATGCATATGAGAAATAAATCTTTATTACATCATTCTCAAGGGAAGCCCGATGATTCAATGCAGTACCACAAATGTTGTTTTGATGAGCAATCTCTTGTGTTCCATGAGACTTAATTGACTTCATTAAATTCTGCACAAACAAATGATCAATGAATTAGTGGCCGATTTTTGGAATAGAAGGTGAACAAGAAATTAAAATTGAACCTCAATTAAATTATATATCTGTCGTGTAGAAAAGTGATTCATACAAATTTAGATGGCATTTCCGTAGAAAGAAAGAAAAATTTGAGCACACTTTGTAATCTCACCTGACGGTCATTGATATCATTCCCCACGAAATGTGAAGTTCCATGCCTTGCAAACTCTGAGATCCTATCAGCGGCACTGAAGGAGAAATAAATTAATTCTACTACAACTGGCTGCATAAAGTGTTGATCTCTTCCATGCAATGAAATAAAATGGGAGCAATTTCAGCTTGAGTCCAGGCATGTTCCAAGACAAGCTCAAGATGGAAGCCTCAATCCAGCAAGACATATTAATTAGCAAACCAAAACAAGAAAGGTGGAAAAGCAACCAGAAGATTCATTGTTGAACAAATGGAACCAAAATAACTATCAGAAATAGACTGAATGTTTAAACTAGTGCAAATGCAGAGCATGTAATAGGATTCAAAGACAAATAACAAAACATAGAAACTAGATTGAACAAGAGGAAGACCTAGAAATGATTCCCAATTACCGTTAATTTTTCAATTTAATAATTAATCCACTTCCAAGAAAGATAGAAATTTAAATTTCATCCTTTCCTATATAAACCATCCAAAAACCCTAGTATGCCATCAATTAGGAAAGAACTTAACAGAGAGGGAAAATTGAAGGAATCTACAAGAAAACACGGATCTAGATAATATCTCAGGAACAAAAAAGACACAAACCAATAAAAAAATTAAAATTATTTAAAAAACATATATACAACAAACATCACCAAATTCACATATCTCCATAAAATACACACCTTTTTGAGCGCCTGTGACTTGAAGAACAACCAACGTTCCCACCATCCATTCTCTCTACTCACCACTCTTCCTCCCCGTTCAGTCCCCAAATTATAAAATCAAGATAAAAACAAGAGAACCCAATATTCTCATTCCTAAATTGGCATCAGGCACTGCCAACCGATTCCACAGCCTTCTCTTCAATCCATCCCTCTCTCATCTCATCAATCCTTCATTCATGAAACAATGCATAATGTCGGAGAAGTAGGATGGGCATTTAAAGAAGTTTACAATGAAATCGCACACTGGCGAGAAGGGGACAAGAGCAAGCGCCATGAGTGAATGCTCTGGGGCCTTGCGGTTGTTGAATGCTATGAATGCTAGGATTAATGGCGACTCATGGCCTCTCTCTCTCTCTCTCTCTCTCTCTCTCTCTCTGGCGAAGAGCAGGCAGGGGCCATGAAGTCGAGGAGTTCGCTCGAGAGGGAGTTAATGAGGAGGTGCTGTGAGTGTCCGCAGGAGTGGTATAAGGTTAAAATGATATCAAGGTTTGAGCCATCCGATGAACTTGATTTCAAGGAAAGGGATCACATGGACGGGCGAAGTATGTGAATGTATGGTGGTTAAATACTACCGAAGGATCATTGGAACGCAAACGGTTATGTCCTCGACTTGGCCTTCCGACCATATGAACAAGAACGCGCGGACTTGATGACAGTCTTCATTGAAACAGCATTAAGTAGCAACTGCTGACGTGGCTCAACGATCAGATGATTCATATCCACAGCATAAGAAAGAAAGGCTTCAAGATTTTGAAGTAAACAAGAAATTGTTCCATCAAATATCGGCACGTGCTATTTTACATAGAAAATTAAGAAATAAATACTTTAAAAAAATTAAGGTGATTTTTTTATTGAACCTTTGGTTATACCTTAAAAATTTAAACAGTTTAGTTTTAGGACAAATTTTTTTTAATAAAAATAGAAATTTACCTTTTTTTTATGCATGTATTGGCAACATGAGCCCTACCTAGTTTTCCTTGGAGGCCACCGGTGGTGCAGAGACAGAATTTTTGGTTGGAGCACTGGAGCCTGTTGTAATTGATGTAAATCAATACAAACAAAGATCAACACACAAAACTCAACTAAGGAATAACAAAAGCCTGCAAGCCTTTCTCATTTCAACATTCATCCAAATGATAAGAGAATGACAACCAGTTAACAACAAACAACAAAAACTACACTCAAGCTAATAGCAGCACAACTAACTTTATAAAAGAGAAACACTACTAAATAAAAGGGTAACTAAGAGATGATTCACCACCAACGATAGCTCCGACAGTAAGGGAATCGCGCTATCTCCGGCGCCTCCTATTCCTCGGCGAGGTTCAAGCATAGGGTTCTCACTTCTTCGATGTCCTTCTTTCTCCACCTTCCTTTTTCGGGTTAAAGCCATTTTTGGTCCCTGAAAACGGGACTAATGTTCATTTCCATCCCAAAATTTAAAATTTGTTCAATAAGGTCCCTATGTATTGCATATTTTGACATTTTGGGTCCTTATATATTCCGTATTTTGGCATTTTTGGTCCCTATTGCTGATGTGGCGGTCATGTGGAATACCAATGAAATGCATATAATCTTTTTATTATCATGTTTAGGTCATTATTTTACTAATGTGGAGTGATAAGTGGCAGTATCTGCTGATGTGGACCGTATTTAACAACTTTTAAATTTTTGGGATGGAAATAAACATTGGCCCTGTTTTCAGGGACCAAAAATGGCTTTAACCCTTCTTTTTTTATACCCCCCTCTGCCTCATGATTAGGGTTCTTAATCTCCTTATAAAATACCTATCCCGAGGATTCATTACATTACCCCACCCATTAAGCTTGACCTTGTCCTCAAGGTCGGTGTGTGCTGACAACACTCGAAGGAGATCGACAGATACGTGCTATGCAACCTGTGGCCCCAATTCTGTCACAAGATGCCCATAGGTGACATTGTAGGAAAACAATCAGAAATTCGTATACAGTAATACTAAATTAAACAGTTACTTATATATATATATATATATATATCACAAAGAACTATATAACTTGCAAAACAAGTGAACAGTAGGGGCGAAGAGAAATCAGAGAACTGTCTTGATTGCAGACTGAGGCTAGCGTAAATGCTATGTCCTATAGCAGAAATTCGCCCCTACTCAGTGTTGTAGTTTGTTGAGCGTCTGCCACCAGGATTCAACAATCTGTAGCCAAGAACCTAGCACTCGGTTTCTTGGTCCTGGCGAATTTACTTGGTGGATTTCCTCTCAGAATGTTTTTGGAAGAATTTGGAGGATTGGAAAAGATAATGATATACAAATTGATGTTTTGCTTCTGGTTTTATAGGGAGTTAAACACCCTCTGCATAAAGAGGCAATGCTTGGATAGGGGTTGTGTTCTTCTAGAGAAATTGTGCTCTTCTAAAAGGTTGTGTTGAACAGACACACCTCTTCACAGGCCAAAAATAAATTGGGCCAAAAAACTAATTTCATATCAGAAGAGACCCCAAGAGCCCCAAGGACTCATCCAAGCCAAAGCCAAAGCCAAAGCCCAAGCCAAACCCCATCCAACCCAAAGCCCAAGGCTTTGTTCAAATTATTAAGTGTCCCATGTGAACACTTATAAACCATCCAATTTTATCTCAATCCTTCGATGTGGGACTTTCCTTCTCTCTATTTCTATACAAAACTCCAACAATACCCCACATTTGTATTGCAAATAGAGTTATCACTGTGATCTGGAGGAAAACTTAGGTTTGATACGTATCAGGGGAGGTGTCTTTTGGACTTGAACCTTCCTTAGTGAATACTCATCGGATTTACTGGTGATTCAGTGTGTATGGGAGACATTGAACTGTTCACCATTTTTGGTAAACCTAGATAATGAGTATCACACATATCGAACCTCAACACCTTTCAATTCATACGGTTGTGTTCGTTTTGGTCTTGAACAATCCTGAGGTCATAGGAGTTTTAGAGAATTTAGCCATGTCATTCTCATGAATGCGACCCCACATTACTCCCATATAGGTGACACTTTGGTTATGAATACCCTACAATATTCCTATATCCTTTGTCAGTTTCATTAAGAATGCTTTCACATTCACCCTTATCATCACAGGTAGCATACTTCCTTATCATAGGAATGAGCAGCTTTGTAATGCTCTAGTCTTTAAGTTTCACCCAACTAGTTCTTCTTATTGAACCTAGACTTGGATTCCCAATCTGCTAGGTTAGGTTTCCACCATGTTACTCCTCATTGTGTTGGCTTTAAGCCCATTTCCCTCGATAAATATAACACTTTATCTTTTGCAATGCCCTTTGTAAGTTGATCTGCAAGATTCTCCTTTGATTTCACATAATCAATGGAAATATTGTCAGTCGAGAGCATATGTTTTACAGTGTTATGTCGACGTCTTATGTGTCTTGATTTGCCATTATACATATGGCTTTTTGCTATTCCAATAGCTGCCATGCAGTCACAATGCACACATATCGTTGTTACGGGTTGAGACCGTAATGGAATATCTTCTAGGAAGTTCTTATGCCATTCCTCTTCTTCGGCGGTCTTATCTAAGGCTATGAATTCTGACTCCATTGTAGAACGTGCTGCACACGATTGCTTTTGATTTCCAAGATACTGCAGCCCCTCCAAGTGTAAAAACATAACCACTTGTGGCTTTCTCTGTATCGTTTGAAATCCAATTAGCATCACTATATCCTTACAAAACCGAAGGATATCTTGTATGATGTAATCCATACTTCATTGTATGTTTTAAGTATCTCAATACTCTAACCAAAGCTTCCCAATGAGCCTTTGATGGAGTGCGTGTATATCTTGCTAATCTATTCACAGAGTAAGCGATATCTGGTCTAGTACAATTTGTAATCTATTGTAGTGTTCCAATGAAACGCGAGTATTCTAATTGAGACACACTATCTCCACTATTTTTCCTTAATTTACAATCAGGATCAAAAGGAGAGTTAGCCGGATTGCTTTCAAAGTGTCCAAACTTCTTAAGGACCATTTCCACATAGTGGGTTTGACTAAGTATATAGCCATCATTATTTCTTTGAATTCGAATTCCTAAGATAACATCGGCTTTTCCCATGTCTTTCATATCAAAGGTCGAATTCAATATTTTCTTTGTGGAGTTTATGACATCTAAGTTTGGTCCGATAATGAGCATATCATCAACGTATAAACATACAATGACACAAGAACCATTATCAAATTTCTTGAGGTAAACACATTTATCACATTCATTGATCCGAAATCCATGTGAAGGCATTGTATGATCGAACTTTTCATGCCACTGCTTAGGTGCTTGTTTAAGTCCATAAAGGGACTTTACAAGTTTACACACCTTTTTCTCTTACCCTTTTGCAACAAATCCTTCTTGTTGTTCTATATAAATTTCTTCATCTAACTCACCATTTAGAAATGCGGTTTTTACATCCATTTGATGTATTTCCAAATTGTATATAGTTGCAATAGCAATCAACATCCTTATAGATGTAATTCTAGTGACAAGTGAGTATGTGTCAAAGAAATCCAGCCCTTATTTTTTATGGTAACTTTTTGCTACTATGCGAGCTTTGTACTTATCAATTGCACCATCAGGCTTCAATTTCTTTTTGAAAATCCATTTGTAACCAATCGGTTTGGACTCAGATGGTAAATCCACCAATTCCCACGTATGGTTTTGTAAAATGGATTCTATTTCGCTATTTATTACTTCTTTCCAATACATAGATTCAAACAAAGTTATAGCCTCTTTATACGTTTGTGGCTTAGCTTCGGTAAGAAAGGTTAAGAAATCTGGTTCAAAATCTTTTGCAAATTTGAGTCTTTTCCCTCTTCTAGGTTCTAACTCTTTCTCATGGAATGATGGTGTGTCTTTATTTGGTTCCAAGTCCTTGTCTTGAACCCCAGACGATGAATCACCATCAGTACCATCTACATGAATATCACCATGCCCTTTTCTTTTATTCTCATTGTGTCTATCCTTATAAGGGAATATATGCTTGAACCATTCAGCATCATTAGACTCAATGACAGTATTTACTTAGATATCCGAAATTTCAGATTTGATAACTAGAAATCGATATGCTGCACTATTATTGGCATATCCAATAAACACACAATCAATAATTTTAGGTCCAAGTTTAACTCTCTTTGGTAAGGGAACTTGAACCTTTGCTAGGCAACCCCACTTTCAAGATTTTGTAAGCTGGTTATCTCTTGTTCCATTTTTCAAGTAGAGATTTATCACTCTTCTTTGGTGGGATTCTATTCAAGATGGTGTTAGTAGTAAGTATGGCTTCTCCCCACATATTAAGTGGTAAACCAGACTCGTTAAGCATGGAATTAATCATGTTCTTCAACGTTCTATTCTTACGCTCAGCCACTCCATTTTGTTGGGGAGTGTATGGTGTTGTTGTTTGATGTATAATTCCATGGGAAGCACAAAATTCTACAAAGGCGTTGGATTCATATTCGCCTCCTCTATCAGATCGCAAAACTTTGATCTTCTTGTCTAACTGGTTTTCCACTTCAGCCTTATATGTCTTAAACATATTAAAAGATTCATCTTTGCTATGTAGTAAATATACATAACAATATTTACTGCTATCATCTATAAAAGTGATATAGTAATTCTTTCCTCCACGACTTGGTGTTGATTTGAAATCACCTAAATCTGTATGAATCAATCCCAACAATTTGTTTGATCTTTCAACCACAGATTTATAGGTTTTTCTAGCAATCTTTGATTCTACACAAATCTCATATTTATGCACATTATTCGTTGTACAACTAAGCAGCAAACCAAGATTAACCATTCAATGCAAGGATTTAAAGTTAACATGTCCTAATCTAGCATGCTATAAAGTACAAGACTCAAGCAAGTAAACATAAGCCTTATTTATTTTATTAATAGCATCAAAAGAAAGGACATTGAGTTTGAAGAGCCCTTCAGCCAAGTAGCCCTTTCCTACAAATGTTCCCCCCTAGTGAGAACGAACTTGTCAGACTCAAATACAAGTTTGAAGCCTTTCTTACTAAGCATAGGTCCAGATACAAGATTTTTGGTAATAGAAGGAACATGCAGCACATCCATAAGAGCAAGATTAGCACCAGATGCATTACCCATAAACAGCTTATCATCTCCATTGTTAGGAGTGTAGGTGATGAACATATTTATGTTTCCGCATATGTGCCTTGTTACACCAGTATCCATCCACCAATCACTGCTATCTGTCGCCATATTCACTTTAGAAATAACACCAACGAACTCTTCAGTCACATTGGCTTGGTTGTTGTTGTTTGGAGTAGGATTTGCCTTCTTGTGGCAGCAGTCTTGTGCTTTTTCTCCAGTTTTTCCACACACCCAACAAGCACCCTTAATTGCCTTGAAGTTCTTCCCTTTTGGAGCAAGAAAATGCAAACCTTTGCCTTTGCTGTCGTTCCCCTTGTTCTTCTGGTATTTAGGCTTAGGTTTGGACGTCTCTCCATCCTCAATGATGTTGATCTTGGCTTCAAAATCTGAGACGATCATTCCCTCATTCTTGCGATGATCTTCCTGCACCCTTAGTTTGAGAACCAGATCCTCCATGGACATATCAGTCTTCTTATGCTTAAGATGTATCTTGATATCATTCCAAGATGAAAGCAACTTCTCTACCACAGATAGGACAGAGAATTGAGGGGGCAAGGCCATTCCTTCTACAGCAAGTTCATGGATAAGAATCTGCAATTCTTCAACTTGGTTGACAACAGTTTTCGACTCCAACATTTGGTATTTAAGAAATTTCCCAATGATGAATTTCTTTGAACCTGCATCTTCGATCTTATACTTTTTCTCCAGCGAGTCCAAAGACCCTTGGTAGTCTTATAACATCTATTCACATCATACGGTGTATCATCAAGGCTATTCAGGATGTAATTCCTGCATAAAACTCACTGTGTTTCCATGCTTCAATTGCATTCAGTTTGTTTGTAGGAATGTCATCTCCCTCAGCCACAGGGCATTCTTCCTTGATTACATGAGCAAGGTTCAGAGTTGTCAGAAAGAACAACATCTTCCGTTGCCATCTCTTAAAGTCCAAACCCTTGAACTTGTCAGGCTTCTCAACATGAGGCTTCACGCCATTCACAGATTGTTCCATAAGCTTTCTGCTATAGATTGTAGGAAAACAATCAGGAATTTGTATACAGTAATACTAAATTAAACAGTTACCTTTATATATATATATATATATATATATATATATATATATATATATATATATATATATATATATCACAAAGAACTGTATAACTTGCAAAACAAGTAAACAGTAGGGGTGAAGAGAAATCAGAGAACTGACTTGATCGGAGATTGAGGCTAGCGTAAATGCTATGTCCTATAGCAGAAATTCGCCCCTACTCAGTGCTGTAGTTCGTTGAGCGTCTGCCACCAGGATTCAACAATCTGTAGCCAAGAACCTAGCACTCGGTTTCTTGGTCCTGGCGAATTTACTTGGTGGATTTCCTCTCAGAACGTTTTTGGAAGAACTTGAAGGATTGGAAAAGATGATGATTATACAAATTGATGTTTTGCTTCTGGTTTTATAGGGAGTAAACACCTTCTGCATTGCAATGCTTGGAGAGGAGTTGTGTTCTTCTGGAGAAATTGTGTTCTTATGAAAGGTTGTGTTGAACAGACACACCTCTTTTCAAGCCATAATAAATTGGGCCAAAAAACTAATTTCATATCAGAAGAGACCCCAAGAGCCCCAAGGATCAAGGCCCAAGGACCATCTTTGACATTATATATATATATATATATATATATATATATAAGCCTCATCCAAGTCAAAACCCAAGCCAAAGCCCAAGCCAAACCCCATCCAACCCAAAGCCTAAGGCTTTGTTCAAATTACTAAGTATCCCATGTGAACACTTATAAATCATCCAATTTTCTCTCAATCCTTCGATGTGGGACTTTTCTTCTCTCTATTTCTATACAAAACTCCAACAGACATCCTGCGTAGCACTATGGTAGTAGAGGAAGGTGTTTTGATACTCTTGAACATCATGTAACACAAAGCTTTTATCAAGCTCATACCTAGCTTTCATGCACTCCAATATCAATACCTCCAAACCACTATAACTATCTTTGGATTGGGGATGTGATCTAACTCTAGCATAAAAGAAATGATTTGCTTTTGAATGAATAATCCAACGACGTGTTGGATGTTTCCGCATCTGTAAATGTAAGATGAGCATAATCTCATATATCATATTGAACTCTTGGTGTGACCTGTCTCTTGCTACAAAAGAATGTGTGCAACATCCAATCTGAATCCAGCTGTTTCCGGGCTTCTTCATCAAACCTTTCTCCTTGATCATTGCTCTACCTTTCTTTGTGTTGGGCCATCTCTCAGCCGCTACATATTTATTAGATAGTAGGATGTGATAGCCTGGATCTTTCATTTTCTTTTCAAGGATGTATCTCCCTATAAGCTCAGCAATGTATAATCTTTTGTGATTTCTACAGGCTTCCAGCAGACTTCCCATCACCTCAATGTCTGGCTCCAGAGGAATAAACTCCCATGCATCTTCCACACAACCAAAACTACCATGGAATATGTAATCACCAGGCCTATGATCTGGAACAACTTCAGATAAAGAATCCTGTATATCTTGTTTCTTTGAATTTGAGATCCTCTGTTATTGAAAGGCTATCACAAACTGAGCAACTTGAAAAAAACATGATAATGTCAATGTTTTGAATGGCTTGATGCTCAGTTATGATGTTAGTAAACACAAACTGCATAAGGGAATTATAACCTCATGATAAGAATGGGTTTAGGAAGTCATACAACAATTGCAAAATATTCTTTTTTGGTAAAGACAAGATCTCATAGTCCCATGCAGATTTGTTCACTGGACCTCGTTGAATCCCGTGAACATTAAGCAATCCATCTCCAACAAAAACAGGATTACCCTTATGTAAAGTTTTAGAACCATCCATGGTAAGGCGAGTAAGCATCCCAGTGAAGTGTGAATGGCATTCCGAATTCCTTAATCTAGTTATTCTTCCTTTTCTTTCTTCATCAATCATTAACTTAAGAGAATCTACAGATGTTGCAACATTTGAGCATTTTCTTGATGCTTTGATAATTAGTTTTGTTTCTTGTCTCAAAAAGATATAGTGTAAATCTCCAGCAAGAGCAAATTGTCCTTGTGAAGATAGCCATAAGAGTCATCAATATATTGAGTACGAACTAAGATAATATCCATGGCATTCTTCTGAAACATGAGCTCCAAAATTTCTCTCTCAAGAACAAGAAGTGTGTGGCAGATCCAGATTCCTTCTGATGTAATGGTATGTCCCGGATAGCTAATACATTTCGAAATAGAGTGAGAACTAGCTGAACTAACTTCCAATCGTCCTTTGTGAATGCATCACGTTCCAAAGGATCCAAGAGATCTTCAAGTAAAGAGACAATTGCAGCTACCATAATATTACTCGTCATCACAGCCTTTAAGTGCCACATATATTCTATCTATTGAGCAATGTCACAGGAGGTAGGATCTATAGACATTGTAAGGAATACCAACACCTTCACTGCATTGATGACCAGATTGCGATCTCTCTGGTAATACTCTATGAAAGGGAGCAGATCCTAAGATACAGTTCTCCATTTATAAATATCATTGAATACATTGTAACCATAGTCTTCTATCACTGAATTATCGAACAACAATCTTATTTGGACAAGACCTGAATGGCTACAAGCTGATAACAGTGCTATAAGAGTTATCTTATTTGGCTCCACTTTCGCATTTTTCATCTGATTGAAAAAACAGAATTGACTCTTCTCCTTGGCCATTCATCCCAAGTGCAGCTGTTAGGGTGTTGTAAATTACAATATCCCTGTTTGTCATTTGTCTGCAGACCTTCTTTCCAAGCTCCAGACACCCACATTTGCAATACATATCAATCAGTGCATTAGAAACACAAAGGTCATCACATAGATACAAATCAACATTGCCACCAGTATGCCCTTCAAGGAAACATGCTTTGATATTCATAAAATGACCACCATCATATACTTTCCTCGATTAAATTGCAAGATCAATTAGCTTAGCCCCCGTAGGTAACGCTCCTACCTTATATAGTTGTGGTACATGAATCGAATTTGTAGCCTACATTGCACTGTGAACAATTATTGTCCCTTCAAACATAGATTGTCCAAGCCCTCTATTTGTCTTTAAAGAAAGAACTAGCAGCAGTGTCATTTATGCTTGATAGATTGATACAACCTCCTTCAACGAAAAATGATCCATGTGATTTTCGTAGCCTTCCCTTCAAATTTACGCATTGGATCATTACTCAAGGTAGTCCAGGACACCAAATCTTTCTTTGGCATT
This sequence comes from Dioscorea zingiberensis, assembly GCA_026586065.1. Lineage (NCBI taxonomy): Eukaryota > Viridiplantae > Streptophyta > Magnoliopsida > Dioscoreales > Dioscoreaceae > Dioscorea > Dioscorea zingiberensis. The sequence continues at coordinate 3,165,250 of CM048827.1, read as the reverse complement.
TCACCAAACAACTGGGGTGCATCCTTAGACTTCAGAGCCTTTTCAACCATATTTTCAGACTTCTTCGTATCATCAACTACAACTTGAGGGCTTTCGCCTATTTCTGCAGAGCTTGGGACTTGTTGTGATTCCAAGCAATTTGGTGGGGCAAGAAGCTAACCCAATAATTCCAAACAATAGGAGAGGTTATCTACTGATTGTGCAACTTCAGCAACCTTGGATTCGAAGAAGGTACCAACAAGTGCTTGAGCTTCAAAGCATTTGGAAATTGAAGAGATGGAATATATCTTGTGAGCCTTCCTACATCTTCTTGAACCTTCTGGGCAAACATTATGAGTTGTTCATTTTGTTGAACCACCTTGGCAAGGAGCTTGTCTACCATAGCCTCAAGAGCTTGCAACTCCATTTCTTCATCCATCGAGGAGAGTAAATAGATGAAAGCACCAATGTAATTGATGTAAATCAATACAAACAAAGATCAACACCCAGAACTTAACTAAGGAATAACAGAAGCCTGCAAGTCTTCCTCATTTCAACATTCATCCAAATGATAAGAGAATGAAAACCAATCAACAACAAACAGCAAGAACTACACTCAGGCTAACAGCATCACAACTAACTTCATATAAGAGAAACACTACTAAATAAAAGGGTAACTAAGAGATGATTCTCCACCAACGGCAACTCCGGGTGTGAGGGAATCGCTCTCTCTCCGGCGCCTTCTGTTCCTCGACGAGGTTCAAGCCTAGGGTTCTCACTTCTTCGATGCCCTTCATTCTCTACCTTTCTTCTTTTTATACCTCATCTACCTTGGGATTAGGATTCTTAATCTCCTTATCAAATACCTATCTTGAGGATTCATTACATCTACCCGTTGCTTAGAGACAGAAGTTTTGGTTGGGGCACTAAAGTCTATTGTCATGGGACCGAGATTAAGCACCTGCTAATGGCGAGAGGTTTTCGAGATGCACACATCTTGAGCTCAAAAAGAGGCGAAGAAGTCAGTCGAGAGGTTCTTTACATCCCATGCAACACTTGAACTGAGTCTCAAGCAGTAGACAAGATCAATCAAGACTTCAAGGATTCCAAAGAAGGAGGAAGAGAAGAGAAGAAGAGAGTTTGAGTCAATGGTCTCATATATAGTCACTTCTCAACATACTACAAAATATATAGCCAACCCAGCCACTAAGGCTAAGAAACCTTCTAGAGCTTTTTCTCTCCACAAGGATCCCCACATACAAGCCTTTCCACAAAATACAAAAACAAACAGAATAATGACCTTGAGGTCCTTGTCCCCAACCTACTGCCTCATTGAAGGATTACCTTCAAGAGCCCCATTGAAAAGCCATCCATCTAGAAGCCGTCCATTATGTTGAGCAAGGCTTCTGAGATTAACATTGATATCAACACGCCCTGACAATTCTTCCCCACCTATACTCATGACGTCCCCGTCTACTCTGCTTCTTGAGCCTTATGATATGGTCCCTGCATTGACAAAGGGTTTCTTCCTTATTCTAATTAACTTCAGACATCGGTAAGTCACACCACTTGACGAAGTATTCCCTGCTTCTAGGCACTCCTCAGTGAGATACTACTCTATTAGCAAGGATCTATTACACTTCCTTATCAAAGGCAACAGTGGTGATTGGAGGTGCACGGCTGGCCACTCTGTGAGTTGCTCTTCCAAATCAGTATAAAAGGGCTTCAAGTTGCTCATATGAAGCACAAGATGAATCTTCAATTATTGAGGCAACTCCACCTCGTAAGCAGCCTTGCCCACTTTCCTTACCACTAAAAATGGGCCTTGATACTTTCTTAGCAACCCTCAATGTAATGACTATGTTTCCTTGAATTACCGAGGCATCAGCTTAACAAGCACTAAATCCCACCTAGAATTCTAGTGTCCTTCTCTTGTCAGCCCACCTCTTCATCTTTCTAGTTGCATTCTCCAGATAGGCTTTGGCCAATTCCTTTTGATCCTTCTAGCTTTTCACTATCTTGTAAGAAACTGGACTTGTTCTTGTGTATCCCACAAGTACCATATTAGGAGCAAGGAGTTATTGGCTTGTCACAACCTCAAATAGACTCTTGCATGTAGCCTCAGCCCTTTGTAGGTTGTATGAGAATTAAGCAATGTCTAGAAGCTTAGCCTAGTATTTTTGGTTTGCAGAGACATAGTGCCTAAGATAAAACTCAAATAAGGTATTGATTCTCTCTTTCTGGTAGTTTGTTTGCGGATAAAAGCTTGTGAAAAAGTTGAGTTTAGTTCTCAATAACTTCCCTGTGAATTGAGGATCCCTGTCATTGATGATCACCCTTGGAATACCCTAGTACTTCATAATATGCCGCATGAATAACTGAGTCACTTTCTAGGTTGTGTAGTTTGCCAGCGCAGGAATGAAAATTGCATATATAATCAGAAAACCTGTTAACTATCATCATGATTGATCTACAACCTTCAGCTTTAGGCAATGTTGAAATAAAATCCATTGAGACATTCTCCCATGGTCTATATGGCACAAGCAAGAGCTCCAGCAACCCAGTAGGGAGTACTTGCTCAACATTTTCTTGCTGACACACAAGATAGGCTTTTACATAGGCTTCTATATCATCCCTCATATATGATCAATAGTAAATATCCTTGACTAAATCCATTGTTCGATGAACTCCAGGATGACCAACCCACAAGGAATTATGACATTCCTCCATGATCTCCTTTCTCAAGTGATTCCCCACCTTGGAACATACTTTTTCCTAGCTTGGTGTAAAGAAAGCCATCCTCAAACCAAAATCTCTTGGTTTTTCTCCCTTCAACCAATTGTGTTAGGCTCTTAGCCAATGGGTCATGTATCAAACCTTTTGTTATCTTGTCTTCTAGTCCACCCTGAGGCATGGAAAGATTAGCTAACTTAGCCTTCCTGCTCAATACTACCAGTTTTGCACACCAACTAGTAATCAACCACCAAATTCATACTACCAGGTTTGCACACCAACTAGTAATCAAACTTTGTCAAAAAAAGTCCTACCATCTGGCTTGCTTTGGGGACAACTTCTTCTGAGTTTGAAAATAAGAAGTAGCCATATTGTCTATCCTAATGATGAACTTAGATCCCAACAAGTAATGTCTCCATGTTCTCAAACAATGGATAATTGCGATAATTTCTTTCTCTTGCACTGTGTACCGTCGCTCAATGTCATTGAGCTTTTGGCTTTTATACTTAAAAGAGTGCCATTCCTGCATGAGTATACCACCAATAGCAAATTTAGACGCATTGGAATATATTTCATAAGGCTTGTCCAGATTTGATAACCGTAAGACTGGTTCCTCCATGCAGTCTGCTTTAATTCATCAAAAGTATGTTGACACTTATTTGTCCAGCTCCGCTCCTTGCTCTTGTTCAGTAAGTCATTCAATGGAGCAACTTTATGAAAATAGCTCTTAATGAATCTCTGATAATAGTTGGTCGATCCAAGGAATGAGCGAAGCTTAGCAACCTTGGCAGGAGGCGCCCACTATTGAATGACCCTTATCTTACATTCATCCATCATGATTTGACCATCAGCAATCATATGACCAAGAAAGGATAAACCTGGTTAAGCAAAATAGCATTTCTTCTTCTTTACATAGAGTTTGTTCTCCCTTAACACTTGGAAAACAACCCTCAAGTGTTGAATATGCTCATCTAAGGTGTTAGAGTATATTACAATATCATCAAGATAGATGACCATAAACTTGTCAAGACAAAAACTTTGTTCATGAGTGTATAAAAAGTTGCAAGAGCATTAGTTAAACCAAAAGGCATAACCAAGAATTCAAAAGCTCCATACCGAGTAATACAAGTAGTCTTTGGTTCATCATTGGGTGTTATCCAGATTTGGTAATAACCAAGGTTATCGGACCCGGCCCGAGGCATTGACCTGACCAAGCCCAGGGGTCAACCCGGGGTTGAACCGGGGTCAATAATAAAATATTAAAAAATAATTATAATAATTAATAATAACCAAATATGATATAGAACATAATTATAATAATAAAAATTTAAAACCATGATTAACTAAATTTGATATTTAAACATAACCACACTCCAACCTATCAAAAATAATGAACACTCATACATTCACACACCAACCTATCAAAAATAATGAAAAATACATAATCGAAACATAACTGTAATTACCCAAGTATTCAAATACATTGATACAACTAACATTAGTTAAAACTTAATTCCATACTCAAAACAAAAAAAAAACACCAACTAAAAGTTTAAAACAAAATATTCAAACATACATTGTCACGCCCCGACACGGATTCCAGGCCTCGAGCATGTGCACAGATCGGCCGTAACCAAGTAAAGGCGCACCTCACTCGGATACAAGGCCTAGGTAAATAAGAACATACCACAGATAATAAACAAATAATCCAAATAACATGAATAAAATTTAGTGTACTACAGCAGAAATGAAATAAGGGTTCAGTTACCCTACATAAGTCAAGACCCTACAAGGGTCCTACAAAATAAATCTCACACCCAGAGAAAACATGAGGTTCTCAAACCTCTGCAAAGATATCCTAAACCCTCGTGCAGCTCCAGAGTCCAAGTCACCTACTCCTCAGGATCTGCAAAATAAGAGGGAAACAAGTGGATAAGCTTTCAAATAGAAAGCTCAGAAGTACCCCGCAGAGATCACAATGAACACAAGATGATAATAGATAAGTCAAGAAATGAGCATATCAGCTAATGATCAACACAAACCAAGCAAGTGGGGATCACTCCCCCTCTATTCATACCCTAAGAGTCTCAAAACCTACCACAAAGAAAACTAACAACGGTAGGGACTCCTAATGCAACGACAACCCTCAGGCTCTAGAAAAGGATTCAAAAGAAAACTCACTAAGCATCCCCTGGTTAGCACATCAGCCTCGGCTGGCCGGAAACAACCCTCCGGTAGTGTGTTGGTAACGCTATCTCTCATACTTGTCGACACGGTTAGCGAATCAATCCCACTAACGAGTTGGAAAACCACAGTATCCTCCAAGGGCGGATCTATGTACAGCTTTGGGGGGGCCTTGCCCCCCCCCCCCCCCCCAAATGTTGGAAAAAAAATATTTTTATTAATATTCTGTATATAGATGTAGTTAAAAGCTTTAAATTGGCCCTCCTAAATAAAAATAAACATTAGCTAAGTTGGTAAGTAGTGGACTTTAGTGGGCCAATGTCATTGGTTCAAATCCAATAAGTTGGAAGTTTTTCTTCTTTTCTCTTTTTAAATTTTGTTATCATTTTTTTATTGGAGGATTACATCTGTTTTTTAAAATATTTAATTTAATACTAATAATATCCATTAAACATATCCAATTTATAATTTTTTTTATTTGATATATTTTTAAAATCGATTTTACAAACAATAATTATTTATATTTAGGTAACAAACACATATCATGGGTTATGGGTGTAATAACAAAGCATGTCATTTTATATAATTATGAAAATTTTCAAGGGGTCAAATAGAAATATAATTATTGTTGGTGAAATCATAGATTTTAAAATAAAATTTGGTCTATGGGGTGATAAATAAAATAAAATTAAATGAGGGGGTTATGGGGTATTATTGAAAAGTAATGGGTGATAAGTGATTTGATTATTTTTTAGGGGGTGACAAAGTAAAAAAATTTAATGGTTTTATGAGATTTTTATTATTTATCATTGAATTTTTTGGCCACCCCAAAACTTAATGTCAAGATCCGCCACCGGTATCCTCTCTCTAGTATGGAAAGCCAGAATGCTAGGGAGTCCTTGGCCCTTGCCGTTCGACAAAGGAGCACCCACGCTCCACTTATCCGGGCGGAAGAACAAAACTTAATTGGCAGACACCTACCCGACCAGCGCACAATTACACATGTGCCCATGGTCAAGTGCCGATCAACAGGTGGGCATGCCCAGTGAGCATTCAACAACAGATAGTGGAACTGAATCACTCCTATCCGGATGGAGCATAGGCTCACGTGTTTCTACGGCCAAGTGCCCATCAACGGACGGTCATGTTTAGTAAGCACTATCTCAAACATATCAACCATACACATATAACAAGGAAACAATCCAACACGACAGATAGCTATGATGTGTAGTATACAACAAAGAGAAAAATCGAATAATCAGGAAGGCATACTAGAATGTAGCAAACAACAAAGCCAATAAAACCCATAATTGGGTGGGAACTAGGCAATAGTAACTTACAAAAAAAACATGGAAACAATAAATCCAAGAAATACTCCATAGAGTGGGTACTAGGCAGAAGTAACTTACCTCTATCAATGGCCTACTCGGTCTATCTGTGATCTTCTTAACGTGCCTCTACGCTCCACATCAATATATGGTAATATAGTCTACATAAATGTGTTGTCATAAGCATAACCACCTCTATTGGCACAATTTGATTTATTTACATCCATTAAAATACCCTAACTGTGCATTCTCCAAAATATTGGCTTTTAATTTCATAACCGATGACTCCAGGCTCTTAGACACCTTCCCGTACTATTTTTCCTAGTTTAAACATATCCCCAAACTATCAGAACGATCAAAATCGAATTCTGAGCTGTTTGGAGAAACGTCGCAATTACTATTAATATTAATGCAGAAATCTGATAGTTTTGCACACTCAGAAAGAACTGCCCATATCTTCTAATCCAGAAGTCCGATCTCATAGATCTAAGATTCATTAAATAGATCTTTTCCTAACCTTTCCAACGGTATATTATACACCCTGATCAGAAGAGTGTAAAGGGCTAAGCTGTCCCTCGAAAGAGACAGTCAGGCTGAAGGTCTGAAGTTTGTTTCTTTCAAATCTAATACCAATGCAACATTCCTATAATTCCCTAATAATACATTTCATTCACCCAAAATAGCAACCTGATTTCATTCATGTATATACATATGTGAATCTAATTATATTCCAAGTCCATATAAGCCTCAAATTGCATAATTAATTCTATGTGGCATTATGTCGAATACATTGTGTACATTCTCAACTATAACGAAATTCTATACTAAAATAGCCCATTAATTTGTGAAAAATACAATCACTATCTATCAGAAATCCCTTCACAACTGCCAACAATAGCTAATTCTATGCATCTTATTTCATATGATCCCATTGAAAGGTTATGCATATAGTTTTATTTCCTTTTAATAGCATCAAGAGATCTATTCTTTTAATTGAACACATTATTCCATCCCACAATAAACCACAACTATCTAATATAATTACAACATACACAAAAGAAAAGAAAGTATTCAACTCATTCAAGACTCGAAACTCATGCACCTAACCTACAAAGAGTCAATAAACTCACCAGCATAACGGTGGCAAAAAATGCTCTCGAGAAGCAGCTCTGGCGAAGGGGTAGCTGGCCCTCTTCTTCTTCTCGGCCTCTCTCACGAAGAATGATACAGCTAGGGTTTGCAAATGCGCCCGTGTTTTATAATAATCCCAGCTTTGATCCTAGCTGTTGATTTCAAATGAAGTTATCTTATGCATGAGATATTTAGTAAAGAACCCCTAGGTTCTCTAGATATTATTTCACAAGCACTTGCTTAATCTCATATGTGAGATGTTTTTCCCTAGGTTTAATCACAGTCATTCATTCTTCACCTCATGTATGGCTTAAGTGGCTTTTTAGTAAGGCTTAAATACACTATCCGTCCCTGTACTATAGCCCAATGTTCTTTTTCGTCCCTGTAATTTAAAAATGTTCATTACGGTCTTTGTACTTTGCATATTTTGTTTAATACCGTCCCCGACGCTGATGTGGCAGCACAGATGAAATACAACATAATTTTTTTATTTTTCTTATTTACACGTGGCAGTATTTTGCTGACGTGGTGTATGTATTCTGCCACGTCTGCAAAATAATAATTTTTTAAAAATAATTTTAAAAAAATTAATATTTTTTAAAAAAGTTATTTTTTAAAAAATTAATTTATTCTAAAATTATTTTTAAAAAATTATTATTTTGCTGATGTGGCAGAATACGTATGCCACGTCAGCAAATGCTGCCACGTGTAAACAAGAAAAATCAGAAAATTAGGTTGTATTTCATATGTGATGCCACGTCAACTTCAGGGATGATATTGAACAAAATATGTAAAGTACAGGGACCATATTGAACATTTTTAAAGTACAGGGACGAAAATGAACATTGGGGTATAGTACAGGGATGAATAGTATATTTAAGCCTTTTAGTAAAGAGTCTCTGAGCTCTTTCAGAATTATCATACAGGCCCAATATTTGTTTCAATAATAAAATCATTCAGTACTAGTCTCACGCATGAGTTGTGGATTTTTTGTAAAGAACCCCGGAGTTCTTTCAAAATCATCTCTATAGAAACCCACGTAATATTATTCTCATGCATGAGTCAAAACCTTTTTGCAAAAATATCCGGCTTTTTTTTTAAAATCACCATGCAATCCTTTTCTCAACCTCTTGCATTGAGAATACAAATTTTGCTCTTAAGTCCAAAAAGTTATATAAATTCCAAATTCAACCCCAGACTACTAAACTTCATGGATATTTAATTATGCCCTTTTGTATTTAAGTACGCCAAAAGGGATTAGTTAACCTTACCCTCATCATATGCAGTTTAACCCCTCATAAAACCTTAAATTTAATCCAACATAATTAAGAGAATAATTAAGGATTTAATTTAGTCCATAAACTATGTGGGTTTTACATACATAATTAAAAGATAACCACAATTCCTCAAGTATTCAAAGTTTCAAACACAACTAACATATGTTAGATCCATGAACTTAGATCAAGACTCAAATTAGTATCATCACTGCCATCAAATCTTTGCTCCAAATCTTGGGTATCATTGCTTGCATTGCCACCAACATCACCAAGATCTTGCAAATTTACATCTTCTTGGATATCCACACCATCACATAAATAAAACAAAAGTTTTATATTAGAAACATTATATTATTAATCAAAAAGAAATTTTCATTATTAAGTTATTGACTATATATTTAATATTAAAGCTTTTACTAACCTTGACCATGATGATCATCAATGATAGGAATAGCATAATCTCCATAAGCACAATCTTCCATGATTTCATCATAATCAAGCTTAGGAGGAAGTTATTCTTCTGCTACCCAAAAATTTGTCTTACCAATACAATCATAATCGACTGGATCATAGCTCCTTTTCTTATATTGATGCCTGTGAGAAATGAGAATTTAAAAATATAAGCAATAAAATTACAAAATTTAAAATAACTAAATTATAAATGAGAGTTTTTAATACCTATTTCATAAGCGCATGTTGTAAGTCATATAAACAAGATCATTTAACCTTTGATGCTCTAATTTGTTTCTTCTTTTAGTGTGGATACGCTCAAGAAGACTCCAATTGTGCTCACATCCCAATGAAGAAGCAATTTGACTAAGGAGTTGAATAGCTACTTTTTGCAAGTAAGGCGCGCTATGCCCAAACAATTTCCACCATTCATCTATAAAAGGTAGTAAAAGTGTAAAACACATAAGTAAATAACAAGATATAAGTTAAATTAATCTTTAAAATTAAATACAAATTGGAATCTAGCTAGTACAAACCTGGTTGCATATTTTTAGCTGCTGACAGTTGATTCATGACTTAAACTCCCTAGTCGATCTCGATATATTTTGATCTCCTTCATTGCCTTCTCACTATTGCTACATATACTTTTTTCCTCTAACATATCAAGAAGACCTTGCATTACTTCTAGACTTTCCACCAATGTACTTTGATCATATAAAAATGCAGGATTTAAAAAATAAGTTGTTGCATGAATGTTGTTCCTCAAATGCTTATCCCATCTTTCATCAATAATTTTGATGTAAGGATCATATAATCTTTGTTTATCTCTGAAGATAGACATGATTCCCTTACGAATCATGAACATCTCCTCATAAACATAACCAAGAGAAGGCTTTTCATTAGCATCTACGATGCGAAGTAGCTTACTTAATTATTGGAGCTGCTATTTTCACCATTAACAAGCAATCCTCCAAAAATTTGTTGTCCAAAATAATAGAACTAACCATTTTATCCATAGCAAATTTGGACAATCTATGACCAATATAATATTTATACAACCACCGAAGCTTGCAAATCATGTTTGTGATCATAAATGTTTTTTAGAGTAATAAAAACAGTAGCGAAACGTGTTGCTCGTGGACGCACAATTTCTTTCCAACCAGCTCTTTTTCTTAACCAACTCAACAAATAAATATGAATATACATAAAAATGGTTACCTTAGAAGCCCGTGAGGCAAGGTCAACCATATGATCCATCTTCTCAATATCTCTCAAGATCAAGTTTAGGCAACGTGAAGCATAAGGAGACCAGTAAATATGATTATATTTCTCATGTAATAGCCTTCACATTCCAAGGTGTCAACGAGTACGACGCGGGCCAGCGTCTTGGCCCCTCAAAGGCGTGCGTCTTGAAGATGGCCACTGGCGGCCCGGCGCAGCCGTCGTCAAAGATCGAGCCTACAGTCTGAGGGGGTGGGCCGTCGCGTCACTGTAATCTTTTTAAATTTTTTTAAAAAACTGTTAAAATTTTATTAAAAATCAGAAAAAAGAAGAAAAAAAATCCAAAAATTTACTAAAAAAAAGGAAAAACATATTAAATATGGAAAACTTTTAAAATTTGTAAAAATTTACTTCAAGCCCAAATTTGAAGGCAAGAATATTGCTATAAATAAAAAAATATTTTAAACAATAAAAAAAATATTGCACGAGAAGTATATCTAGTGTGGGAAATATAAGATTTTTGGAAAAATATAAGTTGATTTTATAAGTAATTAATATAAGTTGATTATTATTTTACTTATTTAGATTTTAATAAATCTTATATATATATATAGTATATATAAATGCACACATACGGTCCATTAATATAATATTAAATTTATTAATATTTATTTTTTAAATGGAGTTTTATTAGTAATTAATGACAACTTTTATTGTCTTATTTGTTGGTTTTATTTTAAATTATATTATATTAAATTCACAGTATTGTTAATATGATTTTATTCATAAAAATCTCATTTTTAGTTACCTTGTACGATTTAGTTTTGTATTTATTGATTTATGGTTTTAATGTTAGTATGAATAATAAATTAAATATAATTAATAATAATGATGTAAATCTATTGTAGCTTAGTAGTTAAGTTATTTGATAGAACTAAAAATAATGTAATTTTAAATTTAAATAATGTATCTAGATTTTTCTCAATAAGGATTTAATTGATTTGGCTAAACTTTAAATTTAAAGAATCTCTGGATCTAAATTCCTTATATTTAAATTTTTAGTTTGAGATAAGATTTGAATTAATCAAGTTATCAATATTTTAAATACAACTTTCCACTTAAAAATTAAATATAATATAATTTAAAATTTAAAATTTAAAATTAAAACAACCAATAAGGCAATAATTAAAACTTCTATTCATTACTAATAAAATGACCTAACATGCTAAATATAATATAATTTAAAATTTAAAATTTAAAATTAAACCAACCTGATATGGTAATAATTAAAATTTCTATTAAGTATTAATCTCTCTCTTCTCTAACACTAATTATAAGTTTTCAATAATTACTTCCTTTTCCAAAATACTAATTATATTCCTCATGCTTCCATTTTTGTGTGTATGCAAATATATATTTTAAAATTTTATAAAGTTTTTAAAAGTTTTCTTTTTGGGGGTTTTAAATTGTTTTTGGTTTATTTGAAATTTTTAATGATTTGATCAATTTCATTAAGTTTTAGAATTTTTATAAGTTTTCCATAGTTTATATTTTTTCTATTTTTTGAAATTTTCTAGATATATTTCTGATTTTTCATGATTTTTATATTTTTTTAATGATTTTTAAATAAATTTTAATGTTTTTTTTTTAAAAAATAATGATCTCAGCCGTTGGATCATGATCCAACGGTACGATCACGTCAAGCGGTGTGCGTGCTTGTCGGCAGCGTCTTGCGTCTTTGTGCATCTACCACGTGCGTCAAATCTTGACCGGGCTCACCTCGATTAAAGGCCCAATTCGGACGGGCCGTGGCGTAGATGTCATGATGCCTGCGTCACACGGCCGAGGTACGTAATAAATTCTGCGTCGTGAAGCCCGTTTGACACCTTGACCTTCTTGTAATATTGACAAAATATAACAAACTACGTTATAAAGAAGCATAATTAAGTAGATTATACATAAATCCATTACTAAATCAAGCTAAAATATTGAAAATCACATACTGTAGCAACATAATTGCTAGCATTATTAGTCACCAAATGTACAACATTTGAAGGCCCAACCCATTCCACAATCTCTGTAAACAGATTGAACAAATTTGTAGCATCCTTAATGATATTTGATGCATCAACATATTTTATAAAGGAAATACCAGCAGGACAATACACCAAAAAATTGATCAAAGTTCTTTGTCTTTGATCACTCCAACCATCACCCATAATTTTGCATCCAGAACTTGCCCAAGTACTTCTACAATTATCAACAAGTAACTGACATTCTTTTTTAGAATTCTTTAGTAAATGAATCCTCATATCATTATAAGATGAGCCTCTACATCCAAATCCAATCCCAGCAATAGTATCCAACGCCGGCTAAAAGTAAGGTGACTTTAATACATTAAAAGAAATGCATAAGTCAAAAAATAGTCGTGCAAAAGCCATATGTGCCTTCTGAATAGCTTGCTTGTTAGCAAATGCAATCCTTATTCCTGGTTGAGACTCTAGGGTTGTCCTTAAAACCATAAATTTTTCAATGGAATCCTTGACCTTTCTTTTTCGTATAGCTTTATCCATTGTTGTTGTCTTCTGTTGTGACTTTGCTAGAGGATTCAACTCCTGAAAATCATTCTCTTCAACTTCATACGCATCTTTAAATGAATCTTTTTGTTTTGATGAATTAATAAACTCCGTCATTTGCTTGCGAACATCATTAGGAACTTTTCTACAAGCAGATATATTTCCCCGGATGCCAACTAGATAATACTTCATTATATTAATTCCCTCACCTTGATACTTTGATCAACGATAAAAGCATAAGAAAAACTTTTTCCCTCGATCATCATTAGATACACTGAAATGTTGCCAAGTAGGATCAGTTTTTAAAAGAACATTGTCACTTGAACAACTAGATGATTGCGTATTGTCGGCCTCTTGATCCTACACAAAGCAAAATTCATAAATTCATAAATCCATAAATCAAAAATGTTATGGTAGATCAATTAATAAATTCATTTGCTAATCTAATTTCTACTATTCTCATCAATGTAGAGGTGTTACTGTGTTAGATGCCATGAACCTGAATACTGGAAATTTGTGGAAAAAGGGATTCTGGGAGAACAAATGCATGCTACTGGTCAATTGTATTTTATCTCAAAATATTTCTTTGTTATTACATTAACTAATTTGAGGAAGAAGGGAATTGCAGGTTTTCACTTTTCAGTCCTTTGGCAGGTTTTCAAAACAAAGATTTCTGATTTCTTTGTTATAACTTATAAATCATTGATAATTTATAAAGCGATTTGGGAAAGAGATCTCGGGATGACAAAGGCCAAAGCATAGTTGCATAAGTTACAAAAGTTTCAAGTTATAGAACAACAAACCATATCAATGTTTTTATCAAAGTTGCAGTACATATCAAAGTTGTAGAACAAACCATATCAAAGTTACAGAAGTTATATAAGAGACGGCGACGAGCGACGAGCGATGTAACGCCCTGGAATTTTTACGAATAAATAAATTAATTTTTAAAAATAATTATTGAGATTAATTAGCAAAGAAGATAGATTAGTTATTTTAACCCCAAATTAAAGTAAAATTGGGAGTCAATGGACCCGAATTTTTCTAGAAAATTTACTAATAAGTGGGACCCGGTATGAGGGGTAACATGGTCAGATAAAACATATTTGAGGCTAAGAGAGTCAATGAAATAATGATGAGGATTAGATGAACCATTGGGGAGATTAAGGAGTTAATATAAATAGAAAAAGGAGATGACGGAAATAACCCTAGTTCAACACTTAAGCATATTTGATTATATATATATATATATATATATATATATATAGAGAGAGAGAGAGAGAGAGAGAGAGAGAGAGAGAGAGAGAGAGAGAGAGAATATATTTAATAGAAAAAAGAGGAAGTTAAACAATAAAATGGATTTTATTGAAAAAGTTTTGAAGTTATGGGTAAATACGTTATATAATAAAAGTTATGATATAATAATCCCTAAGTGCAGGGTTTAAATTGCAAAGTGACATAAATACCTCAAAACACTCAAGATTTGCTTCTTTGTGAAGCTCCACCGCCTATCGGTGTTTTGAATCTGAATTGTTTAAATAAAAACAAAGAACATAAGAAAGGGCTCTCTTCTCTCACAACAAATGATCATTTTTATTTTCACTCTATACACGAGCTCTCGTTCTTCAGCGATAGGGTTTCATTTGTCTCCGCTGAAATGTTGAGGTTTTGAGCGGTAAATAGAATGAAAGGAAGAGTTAGCTTCAGATGTATGGAAGGTAGTTAGAGTAAGAGAAAGGATTTGGTGTTTATGAAGGAGCTTCATGAAATCTAATAGAGCTGATCTATTGGCGGCTAACGGTGGAGACACCATGAACCCCTTTGAGGCCATTGAGGATAAAACTAGTCAGTGTTTAAAGGAAGATAATATACTTTATTTCAGGGTTGTATGAGTTTAATAGTTCAAAGAGTAGCTTCTGGGTAGTCTAAAAGCATTTGTATAATATACCCACTTATCTATCGTAGTGCTATGAATGGGAATAGAAGTTAGAGATATAAATATAAAACTATGTTTAGTTGGATGTTCTTGGTATTGATTAGAAGCTAAATTGTTTGGATGATGGAATTATGAAATTAATTGGGGGGATTGGAATTGTCATGAGATGTATGAATAAGATTGTGATAAAAATTGGTGTTTGGGACTATTAAATGATTTTATTGCTAGTTATATTATTGGATGTTGAATTACTTTGTGTATGGTGTATGTTGTATAATTTTGGGAGTCCTAAAAATAGGGGAGGTGTTGCCCAATTTTTATAAAAAATTATAAGTGTTAATGCCTTATTAATTTCTAGTTTACATGCCTACCACTTATTGGTTAGATGCTAAAAGAGCCTTTAATTGTGATTAAAGGATTTGGTCTGATCATGATTAAGTGCCGGTATGTTGGCAAGTAGAGCATGTTGTAGTTTATCGTAATTTGAAGCGAAAGAACTAAATTATGAAAATACGACTCTTGTAATTATATAGTTACTATTTTGATTATTAAGACAAGGCAAACGCAAGGACAAAGCCGCTGCCGAAGGACCGAGCCAGACTTAAGCTCGGACCAAACTCATGTGAGGGAACACAACTGTAAATTATCGTATTCTTTTCCGTATTCTTATCGTGCATATTGCTTGAGAATTCATGATATGAAATTATTATTTTCCATGAAATACTTCGAGGTTTCAATCATGACTTATTGATTTTATCCGGAGTTTGAAATTGTGTTTATGAAAAGCATGTGAAAAACACATACATTTTTCAGAAATTGAAAAGATAGACATATTAATACACTGCACCGTACTCACATACATGCTTGCGCCAGAGGTGGCTCTACGATAGAGCCAGAGAGTATGATACTAGGTAGGAGAGGGGTGGTTTTCTAGAACTCTGTTTTTACTAGTACAACTATATGTTTTTCAAATCCTCCTGATTTCAAAAAATAAAACCCCCTTTTCATACCCGTCGGGTGCTTAGTATATGTATATACACTTATAGCTCACGGTTGTTGAGTTGATCCGACCGGAGAGCTATTGAGTGTTGAGTTGGTCCACTTTGGTTCCGTTGTATGAAAGTAGAGGTGTATATGACACTAATATGATTGATGACGAGGATTTGTTTCTATAGCTTGTCACCTCCACGGTTGTTGAGTTTGGTCCAACCCTGAAGGCTACTGGCTTTGAGATGGTCAGCCAAGACATATGTGGAAATCATCTCCCGCAGATTTGACATTCATATGATTGAAGACAAGGAGTTGATTCCATAGCTTGTCACCTCCACGGTTGTTGAGTTGGTCCAACTGGGAGGGCAACTGGCTTTGAGTTGATCAGCTAGAACATATGTGGAAATCATCTCCCGATCTGATGATAAAAGATTAAAGAAATGCATATGTGCATATCATTTGATTTAATTGGATATTGCCACGATTCATATTTATGACCAGCATGCTATTTTTCATATTTTAAATACCGTTCAGTCTTTGTATCTCACAGTTCAATATTTTATTATCTACTATTGAAGGCATACAGGTATGTTGAACCTGACAGTAGTGTTAGTACCTCACTGAGCTCCTGTAGCTCATCCTGTTGTTTTATGATCTTTTGCAGGTAGTAAGCAGGGTCATGGTTCTGCTTAGAATGGAAGATAGGGTCTTGATTACCTTATGACCACTTGGCCCACGTCGTGTATTACATTCGTGTTTATGATTTGAGGAGTATTGTTAACTCCTATCCAGACTTGTGTTGTATCTTAAGACTTTATGGATTGAATCAGTATTGTATTTGACTTTATGTTTTCCTAATATTAGTGTTGATTATGAGTAAATGTTTGTTTTATACAGCCTTAGGTCGGGGTTCATTCCCTGACCTGGCTGGTGTGACACCTGGGTCCTGAAAAGGATAAGAGTGTTACAAGCAACATGCGACGATGGGCGATTGAGCGGACTGCGGGACGTGTCACTATCCGACAGGCGACTCCGACTCCGACTCCAACGGGCAACGATACCAACGGACGACTCACGACCATGGAGATTGGAGAGACGAGTAGTTGAGCGGTGAAAAGTGAAAACAATAGGGAAAAAAATTAAAAAATTAAAAACTAAGTTATTAAACCCTAGCATTGCAACCCTGTTGACTCGGTCGGGTCACCAGGTTAATACAGGGTTAACCCAAATCCGGGTTTGGGGGTATACCTGGACCTACCACATGGCTAGTTCCTGATTTTTTCGGTTGAACCGGCAGGGCCGGTCTAGGTTTGACAACATTGGTAATAACCTGAGCGCAAGTAAAGCTTGGTGAAGTACTTGGTTCTTCCTAGTTGATAAAAAAGGTTTGCAATAAGAGGAATGAGATATTTGTTCTTCACCTTGAATTTGTTCAACACCCAATGGTCTACGCATAACAACAATAATTCGTACTTCTTCTTATAAAAGAGAAAAGGTTCTTATTATAAAACCTTGGAAGGATGAAACCAGCTTCAAGCAACTCCTTAACTTACTTTTTCAACTCTAGTAATTCAGGGGAAGTGACAATCTATAAGGGGTCCTAGCTGGTGGCTTGACTCCAGGTTCCAACTCAGTGGCATAATCCACCTCCCTCCTAGGTGGAAACTGCCTTGGCAACTCCTTCGACATCAAGTCTCTGAAATCAACAAGAACTTGAGCGACACACCTTGGCAACAACTAATGAGGATCTCCACCTTAATCCTCTAGCTTCAAAACCATCAAATAAGTGGCTTCTCCCATCTTGAAGACGTTGTGCAGTTGTGTGGTAGAAAGTGTTTTCACTTCCTCCTTGGCCTACATCTTCTCCTTGGCTTGTCACACGAATGGTACTACATAAGACTTGCCTTGTTGCACAATATATAATGTGTTAGAAAAGAGAATGAGTATGGCCTTCACCTGGTACATGAACTCCATTTAGAGCACGCCCGAGAAATCATCCATCGAAATAACAGAGAAATTCAGCATTCCTCTCCATCTACTGATGCAGGAGGAGTCGAGTCAAATGTGTTTCAGTCGTGGTTCGATGTTTTGGCCATAACTTTGGCTACAGGTGTCGGATTCGCGCATTCAACCCCAATTCGGGAATCTCATCTCAATGCACACGTGGAGTCCTCCACGCTATGCTTGTTGGATGTCATTTTCATCCCCAAATTCAGCCATTTTCCTCGCCGAATCTTTGTTTTGCTATTTTTAGTAATAATTAATATGTAAATTTATGGCATGATTTGATTTTGATTTGATTTTGATTTGATTTAGGATTTTGGTTGTTTGTTTACTTTGATTTGAATTTTAAAATTTGAATAATTTTAGTTGACAAAAATATCAAATTTAGTGAGATTCTAGGGTTTTCATGGTTATTTAGTCCGGTCTGTGGACTAGCTTTAGTTTTCAGTCTTTGTTTTATGAAAATTATCATAATTTCAAAGATATTCTCTCTTTTTTCCTATTTCATCATTCGTCTTCCTTGGGATCCCCTTGGTTCTGGCTAGCCTGCGGGTTAATCACTACCCCACGTGGCGTCATCTACCCATGCGCAACTCCATGTCTCAAGCCACACCTTGAAGGGGCTGAGCAGCTGAGTTCACTACCTTGATCGATCTGCTCACCTTGGGAACCTTTAACCAAAGTCTCCTTGCCTTAATAACTGTGATAAAGTTGTGAGTTTCCCGGTATCCACCAGCACCTGAGATGGTTCTCCATTCACCAACACATCCACATATATCAACCCTTTTTTTGTATCATCTTTGGTGTTTTCGGCTTTGCCTTCACAACTACTAGGAGTTGAAGTGAACTCATATTCAGCTCTTTGCTCTTCTTTCTTTCCAGCGATGAAGCCATTGCATTAATAGCCTTTCTCTTAGGACAATCTCAGATGAGATGAGGTCCATCACAAAAGTAACAAGCTCTTGGAGGAAAGGTCTAGCCTTTGCCTTTATCTCCCAACTTGTCCTTCCACATTGCTCTGGCTTGGCCTTTGCTGCCTATTCTCTTCCACCTTTGCCTTGCCACTCTTTCTTGCCTCTGGCATTGAGGTCTTGACCACCTTTGACAAATGCACCCTTCTACATGTACAACTTGGAGTCCGACCTCCTATACTCTATAAGAGACTTGGCAGTATTAATGGCTTGAGATAAATTCTGCATCACCCAATACTGTAGCTCTAGCTTTGTTAATAGTTGAAGCTCACTCATGAAGTAGAGGAAGTTGTCCTCTTTACTAAGATCAGAGATTTCAAACAAGAGATTGGTAAACTCGGTCATATAGGTGCTAATGCTCGCAGTGTGCCTGAGCCAACTGGAGTTCTCCTTCGCCTCCATCCGGACATTTCCAAGGTATAAGTGTTGTTTGAAATCATCTTTGAACTCTTCCATGATTTGAGAGTGAACATTCCTTGTTTAATCTCACCATTATGTCTTCTCCAACAAAGAAGTGCATTGCCATTGAGGAATAAGGTAGCAATAGAGATCTTCTCCTCATCACCATCCACATGCAAGTACCGGAGATACCTTTCCATGTTCCATAGGAAAGTATCTAGCTCCTTTGAATCCTTCTTGCCATCATAAGGGCCAGGCTTTGGAGTATTCAACTTCATCGAATCATACCCGATAGAGTTAAGATTGAGAACTACTTTCTTGCATAATGCCCAATATTCTCTAATTCCCTTCAATTCTTTCAAAATCCCCTCCAGGAAAGTACCCATCTCAGCTTAGTACCATTCTATCTAAGAGTTAATTTGCTCCATAAAACTCTCCATCATGGAGTTAAGAGTGCCCTTCAACTCAGCCCTATAATCCTCCATCGCTGTGGAGATGCTTTCATGAGTTGGGACCTCTTCTTCTAGGTGACCTGCCAAATCACCCACGACGTTCTCCTTATGAACTAGTTGTGATTCCATCGTTGCGGAAGTATCACAAGACGTCTCCTTTTGCTTCCCTTTCCTGACCCCATCCTCCATGGTAATCTGGGATTCAACCTTACAACACATCCAGGCTCTAAGACAATTTTTTCAAGACCAATACTAGCTTTTCACGTCCCTGGTAGCTGCTCTGATACTACTATGTCACAGGACCTAGATCGAGCGCCCACTAGTGGCGAGAGATTCCCGAGATGCATAGTCCCAAGCTCAAAGAAAGGCACAGAAGTCAACCAAGAGGTTCTCCATATCTCGCACGATGCTTGAACTGAGTCTCATCCAGTAGACAAGATCAAGCAAGTCTTCAAGGATCCCAATCAAGAGAGAAAGAGGAAGAGAAGAGACAAAGAGAGTTTGAGTGAATGACCTCCCACATATTCACTTCTTAGCATATTACAAAGTATACAACCAAACCAGTCACTAAGGCTGTGAGAAACCTTCTAGAGTTTTCTCTAAGGGTCTACAAGGATCCCCACATACAAACCTTTCCGCAAAATATACAAACAAACAGAATAATGACCCGGAGGTCCTAGGGTCCCCAATCCTCTGCCCCATTGAAGGGTAACCCTTTAGAGCCCAACTAAAGAGTCACCCATGTAGAAGCCGACCATCATGCTAAGCAAGGCCTCTGAGATCATCCCTAAAATCAGCAAGCCCTAACACTATTGTTGGATTAGACTTTACTTCTACGTGGAGACTAGTCTAAATTTTGTGATATTTTTGTAATTTTCACACTCATTGAAGAAATTCTAAACTTTAAACTTGTTAGTTTGGGTGTGCACAACTATGCAAGAGTTTTTTTTTTTTTTTTAAGTTTTGGAGAGTGGAATTAGTAGGTTTTTCTGCCCTGGACGGTCTTTATAAAGTGAACGATCAAATGGTGATTTCTCTTCTCTGATTGTATTTGAAATTTTAACTAAATTCCTCACTAGTTGTGAAATATGGGTGGTGGAGATTGTGTTTCAAACTCTTTAGCTTTTCCATAAATTTCATGATAAGTTGTTTTCGGCTCTTTTTTTTCTTCATCTTGTTAATAGATTTGGTCTGTATGAGTTGAATGTGTGTATCTAGTCCATTGTATCTTTTTTTTAGCTTTAAAGATAATTGAGTATTGTTTTTTACTCTCTTACATTGAGGGAGGTTTCCATGTTAAATTTGGTATTTTGAATTCACAGATTGGTTATTGCTTGCTTTTTATTGGTTTTCAACTGGGAAGATTCTGTATGCGCTAGGGTTACGATTGTTTTCCACAATGTGTTTCTTCCTAACACCTATCTTTCCGAGATCCAACGCGACGGATATGTCCAACTATTCGGTTATATATATAAAGACGAAATAATAAAGTGTTTATTATTTTGTCCAAGCTTTTAAATTTTCACCCGTTTGAATTTTTGACTTCAACATATTTTATCCACCTTTTTTTATGTATTGTTATCTATTTTAAATAATCTAATCATCATCGATTCTCTCCACTTAAATATATTAATATTTACTAATTTATTTTAATTTTTAAAATTGTCCCAGAAAAGTATTTACATTTTGAAAATCAATGAGCAAATAATTTTATATTAATTTAAGAGTAATTTATGTTATTTTAGCAACTAACATCTTGCTAAAATGCCTTTTTATTTTATTAATTTAAATAAAACTATGTTTGAAGAAGGCTTTTGTAAAAACATAAAGCTTTTATAAAATATATGAGATTATTGATCATTTCGTAAATATGAAAAAATAGAATATTATGTTAAAAGTAAGTTGACATAAATAAATATGAATAGATTTGCTCATAACACCATTTTTTATCAATAAACCCTTGTTAGCTTATGGAGTTGATTTTAAAGAAGAATTATATAAATAAATGCAAATATATTTAATGGCAACTTTCTAAATATTTTTGAAAGAGAGATGAAAGTTGACCTTGCTGGGGAAAGTTGCATCATGAAGATTTTCCAAGAATTTCCCAATTTAAACCTAATAGTTATTTAACTTTTAGTCTAATAAATAATGCCCAAATTGTCTATAGGTCAGTTGTGAGGGTGTTTAGGAGTTTAGTATAATAATATTTTAAGTGTGTGTATTTTGAGTGGAAAATAGTGTCAAATAATATCAGGGACTAACATATAATTTGCCCTTGACCTAAACACATTTATTTGGTGTTATAACATATTCATAAAGCAATATTGATTATAAAAAATAAAAATTAAACTATAATTATGAAATGTTGATTTAACGGTGATAAATAGAGCAGAGATGAATGAAATAATATGAATATGATTTTATAAGATAATAAATCCGAGAAGAGAAATTTTCTTCTCATTTTTGGTTAAGAAGAGAACAAAATTAATAAACAAACGAAAGGGGAAAAAAATATCAATGGAGATAATAAAACTTGGAGCATTCTCGAAAGTTCGCTTAAAAAAAAAATTAGTCTCATAAAAAAATTAGAGATAGCATGATTCCACATTATTGGGATAGACATGATTCGACATACCCTTAAGTTATGTTCTTTGATTAGTCTAATTCCTTTGTTATGCAACAACACCTTATCCCACTTTTATTTACTGATTTTATTTTTATTTTATTAATTTAAAACTCATAACAGAAGCCTTCATTTTTTTATTTTATTAAAACTTTTAACAATAAAAACAAATTGTTTATTTTAAGTGCGGTTTTCCACTTCTTAAAAATAAACTAAAAATAAATGATAATTTTCTTATTCTCTTCATTATTTTCATATCATTTTCTCAATGTTCCTTCTATCCAAATACACCCTTCTCTAATTCCCTTCCCTTATAAAACTAATTATAAGAAAATACAAGGATATTTTAAATCCAAATGATCCACTTAATTAAGGA
>CM048827.1:2483081-2542517 GCA_026586065.1 Dioscorea zingiberensis | reverse complement strand
GTTTTGGAAGTGAGGGCATGTTCAAAAGGTCTTTTTCTGGATAATTTTGTGAATTGATGGTTTTTCCAAGCAACTTTGAGTGAAATTGGAAAGAATATCTCAATGAGCAGGAATTAGAAGAGAGATAGCGATTCTTTTCAATTATGAATTTCTGCATGAAGTCTTCCTTAGGATTAGTTTGAGTCTACATGTGATTGACTCCAAAGAAGCCTTGAAGTTTTAAGTAGTTCATTGTAGATTTTATTGGCATTGGCTCTCAAAAACCAAAGTGAGTTTATAGAATTAGATGCCAAGGTGCTTCAGAAATTGTGATGTCTATGAACTCTTCACTTTCGGATTAGTTTTGATTCTACATGTGATATGTGATTGATTCCAAGAGCCTTGAAGTTTTGGTAGTTCATTTGTAGATTTATTGGCATTGGCTTTCAAAAATAAAGTGAGTTTGTAAATTAGATTAAAAGGTGCTTCAGAAAACATGATGTCTAATGATTTGAAAGGATTCATTGGGTATTTCATTAGAAGCAATTGTTGTGAATAACTCGTCCCATGAAATCAAGTTATGTTGTTGTTTTACCTTCATTGATGTGAGCCATTTTTCTTTTATTAGTGGATCATTTTACGTTGATCTTAATTCTAGTTGGAGTCTGCAATGTTTGCATGTTAGATGTAGTATATATATTATGGTGCTATGTACTTGGTATCCATGGGTTCATAGTAAATCACTAAGTCTAAAAGGATGATTATCATTTCTTGATTCTTCACAAAACTTTCTGGATAGATGCATTTGTTGAGAAAATATTTTACATGATTTGATGGCACACCAAGGATATATAATGCAAGAACATCTCAGGAATTCAAATAGTTATTTTTCTTTTACAGGCCATAGTCTCTTTTTACACATTTATATTTGCTTTTTTGGGCTAAGGGCCTTGCATCCTTTTAAATGCCATGGGATTCTGTGCTTGTATGTTTTTTCCAACTTTATCTCAAGGGAAGTTAACAGATCTACTCTCAGTTTCTACCTACTTATTAGGTGCTGTTCCATTTCCATTATGATGAGTTCCTCCACTCTGGAAGCGACTTGGTGTTAGAGGAAGTGATTACACTTTAAATGAAGCATATGGAGACATTGGTGCGCTTCGTCCACTATACCTTGTGAGTTCTTTAATTTGTATTTCTTTGTTTATAAATCCTACTATTTAGAATTTTTTGGGAAGATAAATTTATTATACTAATGATGATAAGAGTTTTGTCTCAAAGTACAACCATCCGGCCCGCAGCTGTCACTCAGGGATGTTTAATACGTTTGTACATTCTTTGGGATTTTCTTAGGTTTGGATGAGCTGTCAGGACCATTATACTGGCGAGCCCTTCTTTTGCCTCCCTGCGGTCCTGTTTTGTCCTGATAACACAAGCCCAAACATCGTATGCTAAACTCTCTATTGTGTGTGTGATTATTTACGTCCAATAATATATAGACCTTGGATAATGCACGTGGTTGTTAAAATTCCTTTTATCAAGTTATAGATGACCATTGAGACTTGAGAGTTTACCCTAAATTTAGCTTTTGGAGATTTTTCTTGTCTATCTTTAAGCCAACAAAATTTATTATTTAACTTACGGTTTAACAACTTAAGCTATCCCCACACAAGGAAGACTTCAAGGGAACATATAAGATACATTCTGTGCAGTTATTGGATTTGGATCTCTGCTTAAATTATATGGTAATTCTATGTGCCCCTGTGTTAGGCTGGACTTTTTCTGTATCTGATTGTAGTGGAGGCATGAGATTGGAGCATTTGAGTGATACTCTTACAAAGAGATTATTATTTTGCCCCTTCTTTTGGGAGAATATTTGCCAAGCTGTAAAGCTTCATATACACAGGTAAGTATCACACAGCCTTCTCCGACTTAACTCAGATAATGGGTGGATGATTTGATACTTCTTAGCACCTGGCATTGAATTTATAAATTCAAGAAAATTTTTCTTATTTTAAAAATGTGTAGAAAATGTAGTTTTGGGCTGCCTTGTTTCCTTATGTAATTTAGAAATTAATGTCTTTATACATTGGAAATCTTTAACTTAGTACTTAAAGAACAACTGATTGGGCCGTAATTTCATTGTAGAGATTCACTGATTTTGTTAAAGGTTTCATTTTGTTTAATTACATTTTCACTTAAAGAAGCAGGTTTCCTCTGTGTGTTGTGTCACTAAAGTTTTTAATTCATCTGTACGTGAGAACTAATATGCTGGAAGACAGTTTATTTTGTAGCCTCCTATGTTTTTTTCTTCTGATAGTGCTTTTTCATGTCCGCTTCTCTCTCAAGAGAATGCATCCTCTTATAGGAAGAGTCAACATTTTGTACACTGCAAAGCTGGCCGTGGACGTAGGTACAACAAATCGCTCTCTGTTACCTGGTCTGTTTTCTATCACAAAATATAATGCATAATAATTATAATAATAAATAAAATCAATCAGGGACCAATAAAAAGCAAAATGATTAATGGTTAATGTGCATGTTCTTATAGGTTGAGCATAAGCTAATGACGCCTTAAAGGCTGCATATGAACATGTCCAGATCAAGTATAGGCCTTAGAGTTGGATTTAGGCTGCTTCACGAGAGTGGCAGAGTACTTCATCATTTCATTTTCTCTGTAAAAACTTTGAAACTTGCTTAAGGATAAAGGTGTACCTTGATTAGTTTGCAACATTTCCATACAATATCATTCACCAGCAAATAAATTCCATGAATGCGATATGTGTTGGTATTATCACTGAAATGCAATTTTAAAGCATCCACTTATTTTATATGTTGCTAAAACAATTGAAAGGTTGTACAGATAGCTTTTTAATTTTATAGCCCCGAGAAGAATTAAGAGCATCATCAGTGCCTTACAACTAAACTATATTTGCTGCTATAACTTGCACAGGCTAAGGTTGAAGATTTACTACTACCTCCAACAACTGAAGAAAACTGAGAGAAGCCCTAACTATTTGTTTTGAGTACCCGGTTGTGAAATCGCCGGCATGTGTCCCAACTCCGAACTCCTCATGACTTTTTGGATGAGAAATTCCCTTCATCCTTGTGGTATCAGAGTCCGACCTCGAAGGTTATGATGTGTAACGCATACACTCCAAAGCAATATGTGGGAAACAGCATATCAGCGCGGAGTTAAACCTGGTATACAGGGTGCAATTTGCTGGGAAATCAATGCTCTTTGCTAAGTTATCATGATATTTCTGGCTCCAGTTCCATGCCTGCATCAAGGATGCTTTTGTTACCTGACAAGAAGTTGGGAAGAGTCGACATCCATGTTTGGTGACTGGAGTTGTGTAAAATTTTGTAAATAAGAATTGTATCCATTTGCACTATCCTCATAATTTCCTCCTTTTCTTTTTAAGAGAGTATTTACTTTTCCTGTGTAAATATGGAGGTGAAATTATACCAGCTTTTGTGCAGCCCTCTTTTTTAATCCCACCAGTTTTAAAATTATTCACAGATGACTAAAGTTGCTGTTCTATGCAAATTCTGTTTTATATTTATCTAAGATGGGAGGAGGAAAATTGTTTTTAAAATTGACAACTTAGGGTTTCATAAAGTGAGTGCACGAAGATCTAGTGCTTTATCTATTCATTTTTTCCCTCAGTACGGATTGGTGTTGATGATACCGATGAAAATTGAATGGATATTGAGGCATTACCGGGATTAAAAGTGAAAATCCTGCTTTCGGTTTTATATATCACTTACTCCCCACCTGAATCCAACTAAGCTAATTAATTATAAAGCCTATGCAATCTTCTGGTAATTTTAACATCTGAACCAGAAACACATAAACAGATGAAATAAATCAATTGTGAAGATTACAAAGCATTTGAGAGCACAATAGTTGTTGGGTGTAGTGATGAGAAGAACTCCTAATGAATATGAGAGAGGATACACTGAGATTTTTGCTGTCCATATCCTAAGCTGTGCAGAGTACCTCAAAATCAAACTTCTCAAGGACTTATGTATTATTGTACAATTTTGAGTGGGGATCTGTATCCAAACCTAAATATATTTTTATTTTTTCCATCAATCAGGGATGATGTAAACAGGCTGCTTTAAAGAATACTTACGTCAAATTTCATGCCGCCTTTGAAAAATTTGGGGGGTGATGGGGAATTGGCAAACAATGTTTTATTCAGATTCAACCTCACACTACTATCAACATGTGTACAACCACCAAGAATATGGTTTCCTATTTCTAAGTGTTTTGGACCTTGTTGGGATGATGGGATGAGGGATGATGCCAGAGCTAATGCTATTGTTAGATTAGAGAAAGGGACTGAGAGATGTTGGGTTGGAGCTCTCTTTATTAAAATTTTCCATTTAATACTTTTCTTTCAACAACAACTTTCAATATCTTCTAACCAAGTAATTTCCATGAGAAAAGTTGATGCTATAACTCCCCCTTCAAAAATGAGAAACCAAAGAGGTTGAGAGAAATCAAAGCATGTCTCTGCCAAATAAAAAGTGATTTATTATATTTATAAAAATAAAATATAATAAAAAAAATCATTTGAACATTTAAGTCTGCTCGTGAGAACTTAAAATCTAACAAGTAATTAAAAGTCGTATAATAATATACTGGTATGCATACTGGTATTTATGTAAGTAGATGTTGCAACAAATATATATATATATATATATATATATATATATATATATATATTGGTATTTAAGTTTTAAGGGAAAATTGAGACCAAGATTTTTTGATGAAGTAGATATATCATTTATACGTACACACCCTACTACATTTTTAGGAGAATATAATTCTCTTTTGAAAAATCTCATTAAATAATATTATATTATAGCTTCTATATATAACCTTTTATATAAAAAAAATTGAAAAAAAATTAAAAAAAGAGGTATTGTTAGCTTTCTTTTCTTTTCTTTTTTCTTTTTGGCTCATCGCCGATCGACTTGTTTTGGTTTATCGAAGTAGAAAGTTTCCTTTGAAGTCAAAAAGAATATAAGTTTTGCTTTTATAGAGTGAAAGTTTTCTAGAAGCGAGTGGAGTTGGAACTTCCATGAACCCACACTCCATTGATGTTTATGACTCATAAAGCTTAAAAAAAAGCGTAAGTGGTTTTGCAGTGAATTTGGGCTTATGTGGCCAGAACTCCCATTTTATTCCTACTTCACGCTTTTCTACGATAAAGCGCTTCATTTCTTCCATGAAACAAACATTGAAAAGTGATATAGAAGTCATAAACTTTGAGACCAAATATTGTGAAGTCACGCATAGGAATTTAGACTTCTTACTTTTATCATTTCCATTACTTTCAAATGACTATATAAATAGAATTTTCAAAAAATTCTATAAAGTTAAAACAAACTTTTTATGTAAAATAGGAAAAAGAATCAATTATGTTCTTTGAAAGCTATACAATGTAAGCAGGTCCCCTAAGAGATTGCCCCCAAAACCCCCATCTTTGGTTATTCTTTTCCCCTCACATCTCTCATTTTGGTCTCTCTCCTCATCCACTTTGCTTAATTTGATGGTTTTCCTAAGAAGCTACCATCAAGCAATTATGCTCCCAAGTAAAGTGAGATGCTGATTATCACTTTTTAACACTAGTAGAGATTAATCTCAAAAGAGTACACCCACTTTCTTTCTCTCCAAAGGAGAAGGAGGAGAAAAGAAGATTAATGGAGATCAACTACCATGAAGTATTTTGTCACACTATAGAGCATGTTAATTAGAGTGACAAAGGCTGCAAAGCAGAGTGATGGATGGCATGCATTTACTTTATATGATGAACTTGTAATGCATGCGCTTGGAGGACATTTGGGATGTTCTTGTTTGTTGTTTTCTAGTCTTTAAAAAAATTGAAGGGTGTCTTTAGATTTGAGGGGAATATAAGATATAACTAATCTAAAATAAGTTATCTTTTCACGTTCTATAGTTTAGCTTTGTTTTTTAATTAATATAGAAAATCAACATTGTACTTTCAAATTAGTTACAATTTAAACACTTTGTTCAATTTAGTGAGAATCATCGGCGCAGTATTTTTTTAAGTAATTAAATTAATTGGTGAGCGAAATTATTTTTATGATTCCTATATCCAATGCCAGATGGACCTTTGTATAAATACAAGATTAGTTGATTGATGATAAATTTGATGAAAGAGTTTAATTCCAACTAACTTGGAAATACAATGTGTAATAAATAAAATTGACATTTCAATTGTTGTTGATAATCTTTAAATAATTTACAATATTGGATATATGAAGACTAATCTTAGGAAGTTTTGATCCATGAGGTCACCAGGAAGTCGGAAAGAGAAATGACGACAGTGACCGACCTCTCTCAAAAGAGCAGAAGGATTCCATGTTTGTGTGGTTCTATAAAAAAAAGAGAGAAAATAATATATATATATATATATATGAAACTTTGTATGTGAAAATTAAATTGGATTATAAATATAAAATATAAAATCTTTAGCTTACTATTTATTTGAAAATTGGTCATACACATTTTTTTCATTTTTTTTGTGATAAAGGTGAACAACCATTTTTTATTTGGCATATACATGAAACATGTTTCAATCTCTTGACTTTGATTTAGGGTATAGGGTTTAGGATGGTAGTCAATTCTTTTTATGAAAGTTAAATATGTCATTTAAAAACACTCTTTTGACTGAAGATAAACATGCCATTTGAAAATTTAGGATTCACCTTCTAACTAGCAAAACAAAGTAAATATTTTAATTAACTAATAATTTTTATTTTTGAATTTTTTTAAAGAAAAAAGCTTTTCCATAATTACATTTATTTGACAAAAAAAAATGATTATTTTTCCCCTAAATGAATGTGAACAACAAAAGACATCAAATCCACATAATACCAGGACCATGCCACTCTCTCACTCATGGTTTCCTTTCATCTTAAAAACTCTTATTAATGATCCCCATCAGCTCTCCAACTACACACATCTCATATATTATGGTCCCACTCTTGAAATGATTGGTGGGACATAACATACCCTTCTTCTCACACAAATTTCTCAAACTAATTCCCAAAAATAATATCATACATCAATAAATCATGCATTAATCTTTTTTTTTCTTTTCTTTTTATTAAGTCGACAAGTGCAAGGACGTCAAGGACATATACTGGAGACCTGAACCCTCCATTCACAGGATAATCCCATCTCTTAATAAAGAACCCGATATCAATAAGTCATTGTGGTCATTAGAATTAAATTGTCAAAAAGAACGGTCTAATATCTAATTTAGTCCATCTATTATATCAAATCGGCCCTTTTAGTCCCTCCATTATAAATTGAGCTTTTTTAGTCCCTATACTTTCAATGACGGTAAATATTAATCCTCTTACAAACCTTTTTGATCAATCAGATATACGCTCGGCGCCTTTTCGTCCCCTGCATATATGCTTATAAGGACCTGGATTTTTACAATTATAAAATTGAGAGACTAAAACAAGCCCATCGATAATAAAAGAGACTAAAAGAAATTGTTCTGTATAACAAAGGGCTAAATTAGATATTAAACCCAAAAAAACACTATATATATATATATATATATATTGCAAGAAAAACATACAAAAGTCTACATCTTGCAGCCTTGTGCCTTCAATTTAACGCAAAAACACAAAACTCCAAACCTTCCAATCCCAATCCCTCATTTTCCTTCAAACTTCTTCTTCTTCTTCTTCTTCTTCTTCTTCTTCTTCTTTTTAGTTTGTAGTTCTAATATACCATCAAAAGCATCAAGCTTTGTCCAAAGAAGAAAGAAGAGAAGAGAAGAATCCTAAGTCCTTTCCCTGTCTAGTGTCTTCCTCTCATTCCCATCCAAAAACACAAAAGAAAAATGCAACCTTTTTTCCACCCCCAAGGAACTCCCAAGTATCTCCACTTCTTCTCCTTCCTCTGGATCTAATCAACCTCTCTTTTCTCTCATCTCATCTTTCCAACCTTCCAAAGATCTCATCTTTCCAATTTCTCACACTTTTCATCTTCACCTCATTGTCCAAAGATCTCAGCTTTGAACTTCAATCTCATTCTCCAAAGCTCGCAGAGAGCTCTAAAAATGGCGGCGACTCGGATCATCCTCAGCACCACCATTCCTCTCGCTCTCATCCTCGTCCTCTTGGCAGTGTACCTCGTCTTGCGCACCAGATACAACGCCAGGAGGAGGAGAGAGTCATTAGAGGCCGGTGGATACGGCGAGGAGGGGGAGCCGGAGGAGCTGCTGAGATTCTCCGGCGGGGAGCACCTGACGGCCCATGACATCCTCGACGCGCCGGGCGAGGTTGTGGGCAAGTCTGGGTACGGGACGCTGTACCGGGCCGCAGTGCAAAGGGGCGGCGCCGCGCTGCTTCTTCTCCGCTTCGTGCGCCCGCGTGCGCCGGCCGGACCAAGGAGATCTTGCCGGCGGTGAGCGTGTTGGGGACCGTCCGGCACCCTAATCTTGTGCCACTCCGTGCGATGTATGTCGGCCCGCGAGGAGAGAAGCTCTTTGTTCATCCCTTTTACCTCGCCGGCAATCTCTCCCAGTTCCTCCATGGTGATCACTCACTCTCTTTCTCTCTCTCTCTCTCTCTCTAAGCTTGTTTTAGTTGAAAAAAAATGGATTTTTTATGCTGATTTTGATGAATTTTTGTGAGTTTGCATCAACTTTTTCATGGTTGATAGAAACTTTTTGTGTTTATATTGGATTCCATGTTTTTCCTAGATTTGGGTTATTACACTGGATTGAAGAAAAACAGAGGAAAAGTGAAGGGAAGCAATTTTTTATTAGTGAGCTTCCATTGTGATTCCAATGTGAGCATGGTGTTTATTGGTGATTTTGATGAATTTGCTTTACTTTCCATTGTGATTCCAATGTGAGCAAGGTGTTTAAGTTTTGTTCTTGTTATAGAAACTTGTTTGTATTTATATTGGATTCATCTTTTCTATTTTTCGTATTTGTTTGGATTGGAGGAAAATCATGAGGAAAAGAACAGGAAAACAATTTTTTTTTTTTTTTTTTTTTAATTCACTTGCTCTGATTTGGCTATCAATCTTATTAGTTCTCTTCCATGGATGTCTCAAATTTGATTTTATTGGTTTTCTTCGTGAATTTGCTTAACTTTTGCATGATGATTCCAATGTTGGCAAGATCATTGAGTTCTCATTGACACAAACTTGTTTGCATTTATATTGAATTCATCTTTTTTCCTTTTGAATGCGTTTCGATTGAGGGGAAGGTCGAGGGAATGAAAAGAAGACCAAATTTGATTACTCTCTTCATTCAACCAAGCACTAGAAAAGCAAATTCTAACTTAAAGTTTTCTTATCAATGATCAAACTATAGATGGCAATGCTGAAGCACATAGATGGGAGATCATTTACAAGATATCACTAGGCATCGCCAAAGGATTGGATCACCTTCACACCGGGTTGCAGAAGCCTCTAATCCATGGCAGCAATCTCAAGTCAAACAACATCTTGCTTTCGAGTTGATTTCCGGGCTCGCATATCAGATTATGGCTTGCACCTCCTCTTGAACCCAACTGCTGGCCAGGAGATGCTTTGAGGCCGCCAAGTGCACAGGGATACAAAGCCCCTGAGCTTATCAAGATGAAGGAGGCAACCAAAGAGAGTGATATATACAGCATGGGTGTGATCTTTCTCGAAATGATCACTTTCGGAAGGAGCCAGTGAACAACAACTTCCTGCACTCCAAGGATCAGCATTTACCGACATCTTTGAGGAACTTGGTTCTTGAGCACAACATATCAAACATATTCAGTTCGGAGCTCCTCAAGCAGAGCAATCAGAGTGCTACAAGTGAGGAGTGTTTGTTGATGTACTTTCAAGTGGCAATGGCTTGTTGCTCACCTTCGCCTGCATTGCGGCCGGATATCAAACAGGTTATCAGAAAACTTGAAGAGATCGAAGATGACAATGGCTTTGCAGCTAACTGAGGCATCATTTATGAACTAACATTGCTGCAGTTATGGGGACTCTCACATCGATCCAGATCGAGATTGAAAAGTATAGGATTTTACAGGTTGGATGCACGAAATTGTTATCAAAATGTGAACAATTTGTGAATTCAATCACAAAAGCTCAGATTCTTATTTTACTGCACATCATTTTGAATCACTACCCCTGCAGTTTGATTGCAGTTAAAAAGCTGACACAATTGAGGATTGTGTATTGATGTATTTTCACTTTTAAGTGCCAATGGCTTGATCATACACATGTTTAGAAAGCTTGAACAGATCAAATGGTGACAAACTGCGATGTACAATCTTTTGTTTTCAGAAATGGTTTCTGGAAAATTTACTACAGATCTGTCGAGTTCATCGCGGCTATAATTGACAGGATTTAGAAGAAACAAACACTAGTGCTTCCACAAAACAAACACATAAACAAATGGAACAAAGCCTAAAAGCTCAACTTTGGATTATAATTGAGAGTGGGACAGGCCAAATACTTTGAATGTGAGATGAGATATCGAGATTGGAGAGGTTCACAAAAAGATTCCCTGAAAACTTTCAACAGTCAGAGTTGTCTCTATATATGAGTCCCCTCAAAAACTTGTCCTCATGGATAATACCAAGAATGAAACTCTCTTGTCAATTTCTTATCAGAAGCTATTGCACTTTGAACAGTTCTAGCTCAATTTCTTACCAACCAGGTCCTTAGAGGCTCCACTCATGTACTTTGTAAACTTTATTATCTTATTATTAATAAAACATGATTTATTTATTTTAAAATAAAAAACAGTTCTAGCTCAAGTTTTAGTACCCATGGAAGTAGCAAGTGAAGATAAGTAAAATAATATATTTTGATTTAATTTTTTATATTTTTTTTATCATATATGTACTCAACCCATTCATAACTTTGGAGAAAAAATTTAGCAATTGTGAAACAATATGTCATATACAAAATTTTCAAAACAAAGGTTTTGAACTGAAATTAAATAAATACAACACAGAAAATGAATTTTCATGATAAAAACAAGCCCTTGGTGGAGAAATGGCAGGCAAATTGAAGTTGAGTTGGCACTAAAATGGATTAGCATTAAGAGACCTTGAGTGGATTTGAATGGGGCAAAAATCAATCATTGTCAAGCCAACTATCTTGTGCTGTGTGTCAATGACCTTTTTTAATTGTCAACCCCACTCTGAAAATACTGTAGCAGCAGAAAGAGGATGACATTTTTGTGCTCAACATGAACAAAAGTGAGAGAGACCCAGAGAGAGAAGGAAAAAAAAGGGTTAAGAAAAAGCCCTGGTTTTTCATCATGGAATGGCTCAATTATCAATAATCATTTTTAAAAAAAATAAATAAATAAGACTTGTGATTAATATTAACCTTTTTAAACTTAAAAATAAAATAACATAAAAAAGTACTGTTGAAGAGTCAACTGGCAACCTGTTCATTCTAGTACACTCATTTGAAGAGATTTCAGGTAAAGAGTTCACAACTGAGATTTGAGACAATGCAGTTCTTCAAACTGTTTTAAAACAGCAAATCATTGAAACAGAGAAAATAAGGTTCATATCCACTGATGATCAATCAGTAAGTTCATGACTATAACAAAAGAAATAGTTGCCTTTATTATTTTAAAATGATAAAGAATGAATGGGAATTGTTATTCCAAGAAATAAGTGTGGTCTCCAATGTACCTTTCACTGCTACCAACCTTAATTCACCTCCAATGGAAGACACAATCCATACAATCTTCTAAAGAATGTCTCCATTACAATATGATATTCATCAATGGACAAATTTCACATCATTCAGTTATATAATAAAAGATGCTGAATAGAATTACTGTTCTCCATGCTAAACCAAACTGTGATCTGGTAGAAATGAGGAAAAAAATGACTGAATAACAGTTTCATTCTAAGTTTTTAAAATCTTCTAAAACAATGAAAAGATTGCAAATCGAATAGCTTCAAATGCATCCATCCATGGGCTCAACTTTAAACACATGATGGTTGTAAACCAGCTCCTCTTGAAGAGTAATTCTAACTCTTTGCCCTCTCATACTAGCTCCATAACTGACTGGCTCCTCTCTGAATTGTGATGGACCGTCGACTTCATATGTAACCCTTGAGTTCATTAGGATCAAAGTATCAATAATATAGTTGTTTATTGAGAACTTGAGGCAAAAGCCTGGAAGATTCTATTTGAACCAGAGTTGTAAAATTCTGGCATTCCCATGGCTTGTGAAACTCAAGCTGGCTTCTCAGGATGAGGTGTATGGCTTTCTAGTTTGGTGAACATGAAGTTTCCAGAGAATATAGCATCTTTATCTGTCCACTCAAAGAAAATGTAAATGAGGTTGGAAAATATTTCTACAACCACTACAGGAGGTACATTTAAGAAAGAAATACTATATATATATATATATATATATATATATATAATCCTAACACCTAGAAATGGTAAATACTGACCTGTCAATGAGAGGCAAGTAGATTCCCTGCGAGTGTATCTTGACATGGCCTGAGATAAATTTAAATATATTACAGGAGAACAGCAACATACTGACTAGATTTTGACCATTGCAACCTTCATGGAATCAGTTAGATTCCAGTGAGTGTATGCACGCTATATAATCCTAAAGCCTTCTCGTGGGTAATAAACTAGAGATAATAGAGATACTGTACCTGAACCACAGATTTAGCAGCATCACTTGACATCTCAGCTCCATCATCAGAGAAAACATTCCTATAAACAGAAACAGTGTAAGTAATATATATACATACATACATACATACATACATAAAGAACCATGATATTGATCACAATATACTCTACTCGAAGAGAAACATTGACAAGGATATATGAATCAAGTCACTCACACACAGTAAAAGAACTTTGTGATCTGATATAAAATATAAATTTGGTGACACAATACACAGCAAACTGAATAGACACACTAAACATATAGTATTTAGCTAAGGATCTAAGGTTCCTACACAAACTGGTTAGGAGATATGGTGGAATAACTCTTTCATTAAAACTCAATTGAGATCATGTTACAAGAAATGCATTTTGATTTTCTGTCTTTGGCAAAAACACAGAGATTTAAAAACTGTTCTCTTTGTAAGCCACCATTTCCAGGAAGTCATGCATCAATTGTTATTTATTTTATAAGTAGTCCTGGAAGTCAATGAGAAATTGATCCCCTTGATTCAAACAGGCACCATTTTCTGGAAAGACATTCCTTATTCTGGATCTATATTTCTAGGAAAAAAATACAAAAGTAATACAAGCAAAGAACTAACATAAATCCTATAGTTGTCTATACAGTTCCCTCTCTAAGTATACAATGTCCAGACTTGTGGGTTTCCACAGCCATTGTTTTCACCCTCCCTTTGTTTTCAAGTTTCGTGCAGCTCCAGAGCTACCAGAACAATCTCCTATTAGCTTTCTACCTCCTGGCCATTACATTTGACAGTAATTGATTGCTTAAGAGCACAGCTAAACACAATTGAGAATATATATAACATATATATGTACTCTTGAACTGCTACCAATTTCAGAAACATGAAACAAGAAGCATTTATGCTATTTATAATTCCCTCAGATAGTTATGTTTATAGACTAATCACATCCACTATCATCAATACAGTGACTTAAAGCCTAAAATATAAATATGCTAAGGCAAGACATATGAAAAGATATTTCTAAGCCAACAGTAACTGAAAGTTACTAAAAAAACAGAAACCAATTGACAGAGAAAACATATCAGCTTGCTCAAAGGAATATCTGCAGATGATTGATAAAGGAGGAAACATAACTCCACTATTTCCATCGTACTTGCTGTACTGAATAAAACCAAACATGATTACCAACAAAACATACCTCCAAATGACATTTGCAAGATCATTGTGCCTAGCTTCAGGACTCATAGCAGCATCGTATGCAACAATATTCCCATAAAATATCTTCTCCAATTCCTTCATCCATTTTGTCAAAAGCAAGTTAACCTGCAACACCGATAATTAATGAACAATAATGGTTAATATTGGAAATTGTTAAAAGAAACTAGCAAAAACTATTTCAGTGGTTGAACTAACATGTAAACATTGTCAGCTTATAAGCGAGAAACACTCTTGAACTTATTTTTGAAATGACAAAAATTAAACCAAGCTCTTTTATTTAATATCTTAAATTGTGATACTAAACCCAGACAACTTATGCCCATCATGTAAATTTGATGAAGATGACAAAAAGGTGCAAGATGCCTAACTGAATTTCAAAACATGCAATTTCATGAGCTATTTATAGATTAAGGTTCTGAATGTTATCAACAATTTTTTTCAAGTAAACAATGAAGAATTAGTCACTAACCCCAGCTTTAGATACTCTCAGCTCTAAGTCATGATTGTATATCTCATATAGATATTGCCCAAATTCAGATCCTTCCTTTCCCTCTTCCCTCAAGCGGCGTAAGAAAAGCCACATGTGAAGTACGAGCAAGGCATATGTAGTTTTAAAGGTTTTCTCCAGGTGGAACACTGCATATTTAAGAATAACAGCATATTAGATGGTACTCCATCTGAAGATTGTGTGAGTTCATATCATTCAAGTTATCAGAAAAGGGAAAATGATACCATATAAAGTGGCAGAAATTGAAGAACAGCAAAAAGTATTGATGTGGAGAATCCTCATAAGCTTATTAAATTTAGTCGCAAAATTTTGAAACGCAAGAATTCCATAGTAAGTAATTATCAAGTATTAACTAGCCACTGTGAAGCTTATGGTGTTAGTGGTGGTTAGCCGAATCCAAATAAACCAATGACATGATAATAGGACTATAAGAATTCCATACAATCATAATTGAATGAATTGCAAATCAAACAAAACAAGAAAAAGAATATTTACATAAAGTGGATAACAGAGAAAAACATACCATCATAAATAGCAGGTTTGTCAACCTGTGAAGTGATCCGTCGATAGACCACATTAGCACCTCTAATGGACTTACTTTGTTTGCTATAAAACAATAATAGCTTAAGCATTATATATCGGAAGCCCTCAAATTTAGGTTCCTCAATTCTCAAAGGGGAATTTGGTGCCAAAGCTAATGAAGTGGGCTTGGACCAGAACATAGCATTTAATCTAACCTGTAAAGATGTCAACATTCAGTTTCAACAAAAAAGTAGCAGCAATAACAATTATAAAATTATCATAAAGGAAAAGGAAATGAAATTCTGAAACACAGATTGTCCATCAAATCCTGACAGCCTGAAACAGTAACTTGTCAGGAATTTAGACACTCTATGCAGACAAATTAATACACATCATTCTTAAGGATTAGGAGTTCCTTGAGTTAGTTTACTTCCACATAAAGGAGACAGTATCAAATATCAATTGATTTCATATACATGCAACATTTAGAAGCTATGTGAGCCATAAGCATCTAATACAGATGTGCACATGACTAAAATTTGACTTGCAGTAACATGGTCTTTTTGGTTTCAAGATGCAAGGAATCCATAAGCCCAATTGCACACGCCCAACCAAATATACTCTCACATTATACAACCAATTAAAAAACACAGACATTAGGCAAAAATGAAGTTTTGCCAATATGAGTTTTATTTCCACGCCAAACAAACTATAAAATTTCTAATGTGACTTCTATAGGTATAAAATTTTTCACAGAAAAAGCATTCAACCATTTCTCAGTAGACAACATCAATAGCAGCAAGATACAAAAATAGTTTTTGTTCTAAGGTTAAGATACTTGTCTCCTCTCCTTTTATTCTTGTTCATACAGCACCCTTACAACAAGGAAATCCCACTTCATACTTCAGTTATATGAGATGACACATCACCCTCTAATCACTCAAAATTTATTGCCTGACCTAAATTTAATTAATTAAACCTAATTTTGACTTAAAATTTCATTTCTTTTATCCATATAGTACCGAACAGACAAAGAAGAGAATACCATTTTTTCACATCAAAGCGAAATCTTTTCAAAACCCTAGTAAAGATAAGAATGATCACCGAGTTATTATTTAGCAGTAGGAATTATCATCAACCAGAACATACACTAATAGAATCAATAACAAATCCCAATCAAATCTTCGATCCTCAAACTCCCAAAACTATTGCTTTCTTATTTGATTCACAGAATAGTTAATTCAGAAAGCCACAGACTAAGTTTTCATTATGTGCTACATAAGAGCAAACGCACCAAAGAAGAAGAAGAAGAAGAAGAAGAAGAAGAATCAAAGTATCACAATGATAACAAGTCCCAATCATATCTTCGATCCTCAAACTCCCAAAACTATCGCTTTCTTATTTGATTCACAGAATAGTTAATTCATAAAGCCACAGACTAAGTTTTCATTATGTGGTACATAAGAGCAAACGCAGCAAAGAAGAAGAAGAAGAAGAATCAAAGTATCACAATGAGAGGTCTCAGTTCTCACCTCCGGCTTCTCAGCAAAGCGCTTCGGAGGCGAAGCAGAAGCTGGACTTGAGGCCGCCGGCGCTGCGGCCGCAGCGGTGACCTTGGAGTAGCATCGATCGAGTGGATATAGCTCACTGCTAGCTTGCAATCTGTGTAGCAATCCAAGAGTGGATAGATTGGAAGCCGCGCTTCTCCATCTCGATAACATCTCAAGAAATCTCAATACGATAAACCCTCGATTTCGATCTACGAGAGCGCGGAAGGGGCCGACGATGCCCTCAAGATGGGAAGAGCTCCCGATCAATGCTTCGACTTCGTGGCATATTCACTTACCATTCCCGTTAAATTTTAAATTTCTTATCACCCCTTGAAAGGAACGGTTGTAATTTTTGCAAAAAGAGGAGTGATTATAAAGCAATTCTTAGTTTTTTCAAAAAATATAATATAGTCAATATTCAAAACAAAATAATTGAAGTTTCAACAAAATTATAATTGAACTTGCTCGATAAAATTTATATAAAAAAAATCAATCACTAATTTCAAACTTGAAATTTATTCCAAATTTGTCTTAGGTCTTGAACTTTTAATTTTTCTAATTAAACCCTCAAATTCCAAATCTATTGCAATGTAATGTAGGAGTAAATTAGTTATAGATAATTTTTAATTTTAAACACTTTTAAAAATAGAAAATTAGTTTTCTTAAGAATTTTGAATTTTTTTTTAATTTTAAAAAATCACAAAAACTACTTGGAACGACATGTACTAGTGGTCACCGTAGTTGTTTTTTATTTTTTATTTTTTTTTGACAAGTCTTTCTTTTTTTTGGACAAGTTAGTCACGATAGTTGTTAACATGATTGTCTTATGTAACTATTGATTTTATAAAAATTATTAGCAACACGGGGTATTTGTTATTATATAAATAACTATTGTTTTTTCATCAAGTCTTGACCAACACTAGGACCATTTGCTAGTACTTTTCCATTAATTAAACATCACTAACCGATTTTTACACTTAGTGCCACATTTTTTTAAAAACCAAATTGAAAATAATGCACACCCATAATGATAATTCATACATTGAAAATTATTTTCACTTGGAAGGATAAAAAACAATCAATACCATGACAAGAGCTACAAAATAAAACCAAGTAAATAATCTTCCCAAAAGAAGGCTAACAAGTAATAAGTGCGCAAAATCAAGTTATAAATGAACCAAAAAAGAAACAAAGCAGAGCAAGATAGTGCAACCAACAATGGTAAGTCCAATGTTGCCAAAAACCAACTCTACAACCTCCACAAACTCTTTAAATTTGACATCTCTCTTGATCTCACTCTCACAAGACTCATAGCTCTTCATGTAGTTCCACCCATGGCTTCCTCTAGATCCTCTGCGCAACCTCTCTCGCAGCTTGATCATGGCCACTCTCTCTTTTAACATTCCCATGTTCCCATCCACAATACTCACCGATGACTTCCCTGCATCGGATAATTAATTAAACCATTGTTAGCTTGAATATATATGCATACAATGAAGCAATTCTTACCTTCATCAGAGGAGCTTTTTGCTCTTGCTAGTATTCGGGGACCGATCTTGGGAGTTGTCCCTTCAATCCTAGAGAACGAAGATAAAGAGACAACCATGATTTTTTCCTCTGCAACTCGCAAGTCTTTGTGAACCATAGAGCAAGTAGTTTACTATATATATAAGAAGAGTTCATGTAATAGTTTATATGATGTTTAGAGTGTCCTTTAGTTTAGATGTGATAGGTTGTCTTACTTAATTTTTCAATCAAGACAAGTCAAGGTTGATGGCTTGATCATGGAGGGCAAGTTTAGGAACTTGGTACCATCTTCTTTGTTTGGAGGTGATTGTTGAGAAGATGAGAAAAGAACATTATTTTTGTAAGCTTAGAACTTTTGTCTTCTTCTTAATTTGGACTATTATCTTGACTGATTCAAGAGAGAATTATTTGAAGGCAATTCAGCAGAAATAATGTAGATTGAGATGAGATTGTGATTCACGGCGACAATTTTTTACTGAAAGAATACTAACTCACTGCCCGATAACCGATTTTTATGTTGCTATTTGTTTTACATGAATGAGAAGTTTCGTATTTTCTTTATTTTTCTTGTCTGAATTTCTTAGTGAATGCATCCTAAGATCAGTAAAACATTAATAAAAGATAGATCATCGGTGGCCATAGAAACTCTGTCTTCTCTTCTATGTTGAACTAAATCTATGAAGGCAAGTCTGCAGAAAAAAAAAAAAAATGAAGTTTAGATAGATTATAAGAGTCAGAGTTGATCAAAATAATGTAGAGTAAGATGAGATTGAAATACACGGTGAATATATTTTATTGAAAGAAGACTAACTTATACTTTGATAACCAATTTTTATGTTATTGTTTGTTTAGTGAATGACAATTTTCGCCTATCTTTAGTCAATGTGTGGTTTGAATAACAACAACATAAATAAAAGATATATTAGTATTTCATACTTAACATAGATACATCATTATCAGTGGTTCTTCATATCTGAATCGAAGATATGAAGAACTGCTGATTTGGTTCTTAATTAGGAAAAGTCAATTTATTTCTTGTCATCATTCATTGAAAAGGTACTATGGTTGTGTTAGAGTGTTTGCAATTAAGCTGGATCTGAAACTTCGTCTTCTCATTAAAACATGATTAAGAGTAATTAGATGCTAATCAGAAGCTATTCCCCCTTAATTTGATACTCAATCTCACATTTGACTGTAATTCATTGGTTTGTGCGGCTAAATTAAGAGAAATTTAATTCAATAAAAACATATCAATCTACTTGAACAAAAAATATTCAGCCTGAGCTTGATGGTCGTTTTACGGTTGGGCTGTCAAACCAGTCCTTGATGGCCGTTTTATGGTTTCCTGTCCAACTGTTGAGGCGGCGAGAGAGCTGGAACTAGGTGGTGTTCTTCACCTCCCAAAGTTCATTCTGAGCTTTGAACCATAGACGCCAAATCTATGGGTAACAGAGAAGATAGACGGTGAGCGGCGGTGGGTTACTATCCATCATCTACCGCTCCATTGCTAGGACCAGGAATTAGTGGCGATGCTTTTGAAGCCCATTGGAGACTTGATCTATGTGAACGAAAGGGGAGTGGAAGCGATGGAGCTCGTCTGGGCGTTGGTGAGGATCCGGCGGGGACAGCTCATGCCGGCAATGATCAAAGTTAGTATAGACCACCGGAAGCACACCTTCACAGTGGATTTAGAGAGAGGAGAGCCATCCCTACCTTGGTGTGAAGAACCAGAACATCGACCACACATCCCTTTTCCCACTCAGGTGGTGATCAAACTCCAACCAGAGCTTCGTGGTCGAAACCAAGGGAATCCGGGGAAGATCAAATGTTAACACAGTTGGAAAAGGAAAGGAGAAAGCGGTCGAGAGAATGAGGCTTCAACCGAGGGAGGAGGAGATGGCTGGAATCTCAGCTGGGGGGCACGCCGGAAACAAACCAGGGAGACAGAAGAACAGGGAGATGGGAGTACGCATCAAGGACAGGTCCGTGGTCTCAGGCCCAGGGAAGGGTCCGGTCCGTTTGATGAAGCAGGTGCCAGGAACGAGGGAGCCGCTCTTTATCATGTCGGAGAGCAGGCGGACAGTGTACAAAGAGGCAGAAAGAGCAGGCTTAGGTGACAGAGCTAGTGGCTTGAAGACTGGAGCCGGAGTGGGAAAAATTCAAAAGGAACTATCTATGGTCAAGAGGTTGACT
This sequence comes from Dioscorea zingiberensis, assembly GCA_026586065.1. Lineage (NCBI taxonomy): Eukaryota > Viridiplantae > Streptophyta > Magnoliopsida > Dioscoreales > Dioscoreaceae > Dioscorea > Dioscorea zingiberensis. The sequence goes on along the minus strand of CM048827.1, from coordinate 2,522,318 downwards.
CGCTTGATCAAACGAGGAGAGCTCACGCTGCATGGGAGCAAGTGGACAACACCAATCGAGGAGGGAGGGCATGTGGCGATCCACGAGCTATGATGAAGAAAGGGATAGGGACCGAAATGACACTATTAACATAGCCCAAACTTTAGCCTATCAAACCCAAAATCAAACCCAACTCATGTTACCTTTGGCTCACAACCCAAACCAAGAGATCTTGACTCATGTAAATCCGGCCCAAAAGCCAAGCCCAATTGTTGTACCGAATGAACCGATTAAGAAATCAAATGGCCCACATGCCAATTCCAACTATTTTATGCCCGGAACAAACACCAGCTGTTTAATCCATACAAGTGAAGTAACAAAGGAAGCAACATATAACACAACAAGCATTAACATAAATGAAGCAGAAACAACAAAATGCATACAAATGGGGGATGGAATTTCCATAGATATTACAAAACTAAAACCAAGGGGTTTGAAAGGGACATGGTTCCTGGGAATGGATGAGGCATGGGAGACATTAAAGGAGAAAGAGACTGAGGATGAGGGAGGGCGGACAGTAAGAGCCTGGGGACCTTCCAATACAGGGAAGCCACCTATCAAAATCCCAAAGCCCAGAGGGAGACCAAAGAAGGTACCACTGGCTGAGCACAATCCAGACAAGTTACAACAAACACAAGAGACAGCTACAATCATCATAAGAGGCAAGAGGAAAAAGGATCGGGCCCACACATCAGGTACAGATCCAACCCTAATTACAATTCCACTAACTCTAACGGAGTGGCCAAACAGGAAGTGCATTGCTTCGGCAATCACTCTGGGAATGGATCCGGATCAGCCTAGGAGTGACATAGACACCTATCTGTCCTTAATGCGCGAACAGGAGGCTGAGTGGGTCCAAGGGGAACCAAGTGGCAGCAAATAGCTAGCCAACAGGGAACATTCACATGAGGGGCTGTCATTAGTTACCATATGGAGCTCATCTCATGAAATATACGAGGACTCGGAAAGGGAAAAAAAGATTCCTCGGAAGGGACTACCTTCAGGCTCAAAAAGTGGACATATTTTGTCTATTGGAGACAACACTGTCCAGTGTTGATAATCAGACTTGGAGGTCAATAGGGGGGAATATATACAGTAAAAGAGTAGTGTTGATGGTAGAGAACACTCGAGGGGATTGTTGTATTGGATGGAACCCCACAAGATTCAGAGAAATCACTCGGTTCACGGACGTGTATTCCATCTCCATCATCCTGGAGGAAACAACCGCACTTTACAAATGGATGCTCACCACAGTATATGGACCCTACGACCGGAGATAGAAGGATATATTCTGGGAGGAGTTGAAGCAGATAAGGACTAGATGTGATGGATCCTGGATTGTCGGGGGGGACTTCAATGCTACAAGAGCAAGGAATGAACGAAGCAGGGGACGTCACTCAGAGATAGAGGGGCAGGGGCTTAACCAGATGATTCAGTCTTTACAACTATTTGACCCACCACTGCAGGGACAACAATTCACTTAGTCGAATGGGAGAACCACACCCACTCTTGCGAGATTGGATAGATTCCTACTGTCAACAGATTGGCTTATAGACTTTCCAAAAATATGGCAATTTGCCCTCCCACGTATCAGGTTAGATCATGCCCCGATATGTCTACAGTATGGGAACGTGGGCGGGATCCCCTCCCCTCTTTAAGATTTAATGGAGGGCTTCTGAGAGATGATTAAGGACTAGTGGATGGGCTTTGATCACCAGGGTAATGGTGCTTTCATCCTTGCAAAAAAGCTCACCCTGATCAGAAAGAGACTACGAAGATGGAGCTAAGAAGACTTTCAGAACTCTAGGATATAGAAGGAGGAGCTATTAAATAAAATACAAGAGCTGGACAATATTCAGAAGGACAAGGATCTGCGGGGATTGGAAGTCACAGAATTTATAACTAAGCAAAAAGAGTATCAAGACATCATTAGGGCAGAGGAGGCACATTAAGGTAGTGTTTGGTTTGCTGGATGGGGGTTACATCCAGGGATGGGTAACCACCCATGCAACACTTTTTTACTTTATAGTGTTTGGTTGGTTTAAAGCAAGTGGATGGGACTTTCTTCATCCAAAAAATAACGAATGGGCAACCATATTTGAAAACCACTGAATGGCCAGTTCTATCCATTTGGCTGAATGGATATATATATATATATATATATATATATATATATATATATATATATATATGATTCTTATATATTTAATAAAAATATCATAATTTTTTTATAAATTATTTAACTATAAACAAGTTAAATCAAAATATTTTATATATAATAATTCAAAGATTTTCTTAAAATAATATTATATATGAATTAAATTAAGATATCCTAATTTTCAATATTTTAAATTAATTCAAAATTTTTAATTAAAATTCAACATTTAAATTAATTTATTTATTTTAAAAGATGTAAAATATTTAAATACTTATAATATTTCAAGAAAGGGTAACATCACCACTCACCAAGGAGGGTTACCATATCTAGAGGTGGGCACGGGCCAGGTTTTAACCCTAGGCCCCGTACTAACGCTCCAAGAAACCCGGCCGTGTCAATTGACTACCAGGCCGTCGCCGAAATTATAACCGCCCGCTACAGTAGCGGGCCGGTTACGGGTCTATATAAATAAAACCCGTGACCCGGCGGTTCTACCCGCCAGGTCAGACGGGTTGACCCCCCGGTTCACCCCGCCGGGCCATCCGGGTTGAACGGGCGGGTTGGTGACAAATTGGGGCCCAAAATCTGGGCCCCTAATATGGTCACCAACCGCCACCGAACCGTCACCGACTATCAGCTGACTGGCCACCCGGATCGCCGCCTGACCAAATCGACCGGGATCGGGCCGATCGGTCACCGATCGACTTTTGTTTTTTAAAAAAATTCTTTTAATTTTCTTACTTAAATCTATATATAGTTTTCCTTTTCTATGACATTCCTCTTTTTCAATCTCACACCAAACACTCCATTCTCTCTTAATTTCTCAAGTTTTCAATCCTCTCAACAATTCTTTTCGTTGGTTCGGCTTATCGAAGAGAAATGACATCACGTGGTGGAAGCTCGAGGGGAAAGGGCATTGTCGGTTTGGCCTCCTTGCCTACTCAAGAGAGCAATGAATGGCAAGAGTTTGAAAGTGTAGTCGATTAACCGACACCGCCTATCACGCTTCCCTCGTGAGACCTGAGGAACAAATCCCATTACGTATAGCAATGCCAAAAATCCGACATTTTTAAAGTCCATTTTACAAAAAGTGTATGATAATGATGGCATTATAACTCATGCTAAATGTAAGTATTGTTCTTCCAAATTTAAGCATAGCAAGGGAGGAGGATATGGCACATTTGCTAGACATATGGAGAAGAAGCATCCGGACAAGTTAGGAAATCTTCGGAATCAATCTCAAATTCGATTCACCGTAGACGAAGGTACGGGTTCCCACTCTTCTTTATTTACGTTTTCTCAACCTAGATACAAGGATAAAATCGCGGAGACAATTTCTGTGGAGCACTTCTTAAGCATTCAACTTTATGGAGCGCATGCAAAGTGCAGGAGTGCATCAATGAGACATTGCAACTGGCATGTAAAAAGGTTTCAAGGAGGACGATTCAAAGAACGATCTTCAAACAATACAAACATGGTAAAGAACAACTTTGTGAGTATTTTCACGCTTGTACCTCCTCTGTTCTTTATGTTCTGATATATGGACTGATGTATTCCATAAAAATTCTTTTGTGGGTATTACGGCACATTGGATTGATGACTCGTGGAATATCCAAAAGCGAGTCATTGGTTTTAGGGTATTCAACGAGTCTCATACCGCCGATAATATTTATAGGATGATTCGTGGGATCATCGAAGAATATGGTTTGGGTTTTAAAAAATTTTCAATTTCATTTGATAATACTTCTGCTAATACGACCTCGATTAGACCTTTAGAAGAATATTTGAGGCCTTCATGTGGGGGAAAATATTTCCATATTAGATGTGCTTGTAATGTATTGAACTTATGTGTGCAAACCGGACTAGAGTCACTAAAACAATTTGTAGGACTAATTAGGGATATAGTATCATATATAGGAAGGAACATGACATTGATGAAACAATGGGGTCAAGTATTGTAGAGCAAATAACATGAGGCTTCTACCTATAGGCTTCTTAATGCGATATTTCCTTATAAAACATTGTTGACTGCTTTTGTTAATGAAGCTTTGCCTGGTTTTAGTTTGTTTGAATATCAATGGAATATTGCTACTAGAGTTATGGATTTGCTTTCTGTATTTAATACATGTACAAATTTATTTTCGCAAGTTTATTTTCCCACCGCGCATTTATTTTTGTATGGTGCTGCTGATGTTGCTAAACAAATGTGGAAGTTTAGATTAGATGCTCAATTGGTTATGGGCCTTGTAGAGATGAAGGCAAAGTGGTTGAGCTATTATAGAAATATACCTCCTATTGCTTTAGTTGCATTTGTTTTAGATCCTAGGCAGAAATTAGAAGGTTTAAATGCATATTTAGAAGCTTATTACAAGTTCTTAGGGTTTAACGGAGATCAGGATTCTCAAACATGGGCCATGAGTGAGTTAGAGACTCAATGGTATGGGCCGGGGGTTGACATTTATATGGAGGTTGGTGTAATTGTTAGTGAAGTTAGGTCACAACTTTTTGACTTGTATGAGAGCTATTGCTCTCGTTATGGTCATATCGTTCCACAGGTTGTAACTGAGGCGGTAGGACAATCTAGCAGTAGTGGGGAGAATCATTTCGACAAAGGCAAGCGAAGAAGAAGCCTAGGGGTTCTCAATACACAGAGGTTGACCTGTATTTGAATACCATCTTCTGGTTCTCTAAGGACGAGAATGTAGATATGACTTTCGACATTCTTCATTGGTGGCAAGGTAATGGAAATTTGTATCATATTCTTTCATTACTTGTAAAGGATATTTTTATGCGTCCCTATGTCTACGGAAGGCGTGAAAGCAGACTTTCGGTGCAAAGTGGAAACATGCCGATTCAACACGCTCCCAAGCATTATCGGCACCAAACATTGAAATTCAAGTTTGCACAAATGATTGGAAGCGCATACAACGCATCTTAATGCAACAAGAAGCAGAGATGGGAAGTCCAGAAGCGAGTGACTTCTTCATTACCGATAACATGATGAGCACAACAACGGCCCCTGATACTGAGCAAGAGCCAGAACCTGACGCGGACAAATAGGTAAGTGGATAACAACTCCAGTCCAGTTTAAGGTAAGAGAACTACGTTGGCTTTGATTCCTCTTACACCCAAGAGGATACGTAGGCAACTTAATTCTATAGGTAAACGAATTAAGTGCAAGCCGTAATTATAATGTCATAGTTTTTTTTTTAATTTTTCACATTCTATTTCTATATATCATATAATCATAATATCATTATATCATAGTTTTCAATTTTTTTCTTCATTTTTCTCATTTTATTTCTATATCATAATATCATAGTTTATTTTAAAAAAATAAATTACATTTTAATTTTCTTTAAAAAAAATGAAAACTATGATATTATGAACAACTATAATATTATGATTCATAATATCATATGTGTGAAGCGTTGGTCCTCACCTATGCACTGGGCTGTCCTTTTTTAATCTAACTTAAAACACTAACAAATTCCAAATTAGAGACAACAAACCTTTGCTCTCGTCAGGCTAACTATACTGGCTCCTGCCTGCTTCTGTTCTCCTGCAAATCAAACTCGCAGGCTTTAACTGCGTCCTTAACTGTAAGAAAAATCCACTCAGTTCCAACTAAATCAATAATCTTGGCTAAAACCAACTTGTTGACGATCTCCAACCTTGGATTACATAAAACCATCTGCAAAACATTTTGTGAATATTTCATCAAGGTTTTCATACTAAAAGGAAGTGAAGTTTAATCACTTACCTTGATCCCTCTCTTATTCAGACTGCAATGAACTTCTTCAAGCATTCCAATGCCTGAACTATCAATAGAGGTTGCTGCTACGGCATCAAATATGGAAACCTTTAACTTCATGAGAATACAAGAATTGTGTCTTCTTTCAAGTATGTATGAATCAATGACATTCTTTACTTACCACTCAAATCTTTGTTTAATCTCCATTGCTCTCTACGTCTCCATGCTGCAGCTCCTCGCGGCCCTCGCAGGTGCGGATCTAGTCCAAGATACATGCAAGCAGAGCGGAGATCTCAAAGACCTCTGCGTCCAAGCCTTGACGTCGGACCCGAAGAGCGAGGGCAGCGAAGAGCACGGGCTGGCACGTGTCCCGCTGGGTCTGACGGCATGCGATGCGACGGGGGCCGCGAATGAGCTACTGAAGATGGTGGAGCACACGAGCGCGCACAAGGAGGAGTTGATGCAGTGCTTGGAGGACTGCAACGAGGAGTACGAGGACGTCGTGCAATAGCTAGAGCCGTCGAGAGTATCAATGGATAAGAGGGCGTACCATGAGGTTGTGATGTTTGTGGAGGCGGCCATGAGCGATGTGAAGTCATGTGAGGATACCCCGGTTCTACAGTACGGCTCGAGCCTGTTACGGGTCACTCGAAAGTGACCCATGACCCTCCGGGCCAGGCGGGTTAACCCGACCCGGCGAGCTAATCTTTAGCCCGGGCCGGTTCTGGGTTGGCCTTTGGCTAGCCAGCTGAATCGGCAGTTGGGCCCAGCTCACAGTTAATCGCCCGCGCTCCACCTCTAACCATATCCCTCCATCCAATCCATCTTTTTTTACAAACAAACACAAAAAGTGTACATCCACTTTCTACATCCATCACTTTTAAACAATCAAACACAAAAAGTACCCATCACTTTTAACACCTCATCTGTGTGGCTCTCCATTCGTGGATAAAGAGTTATAAATAACCAAATACCCCCTAATTGGAGACATCGCTCAAGGATTACATGGCTAAAGGAAGGAGATAATAATACGAAATTCTTTCATGTAATGGCCAATAAACATAAATCGCGGAATTGGATCTACAACATTAAATATGAAGGAGAGCTCCTGGTTGATGAGTCAGACATCAACAAAGCATTCACATAACACTTTACTGCTTTGTTTGGCACCGCTCGCAATCATAGATTTATCACAAATTGGAACATGTTGTTTGACCATAGACCAACAGTGGAGACACACCACCACCTCGATACTCCCTTCACGATAGAAGAGATCCGAAGGGCCATCCAAGAACTGAACCTGGACAAGGCTCCCGGACCGGATGGCTTTCCTATGACCATATACTAGAAAGGCTGGGCATTTATAGAAGAGGACCTCATTTGCCTATTCAGGGACCTATACAATGGGTAGACATAGATGGAAAGACTGAACTGGGCGCACATCATTCTCATACCAAAAAAGGAGGCCCCAACAGAGATTGGAGATTATAGGGCGATAAGCCTCATCAATTGTTCTATGAAAATTATCACCAAGGTCCTAGCCAATCGATTACAAGCAGTCATTGTGGAAGTGATTAATGAATCCCAAACGACGTTCATTAAAGGAAGATCCATACAAGACAACATCATTGAGGACGAGGAAATTATCCACATGATGAGGAACAGGAACGAAGGCGGGGTGCCACTTAAGATTGATTTCGAGAAAGCCTTTGATATGGTGGACTGGGATTTCCTCCTTGACATACTACATGCAAGGGGATTTAGTTGCAGATAGATATCGTGGATACGAGATATCTTGGTATCATCAAAGTCCAGAATTTTGATCAATGAGCAGGTTGGGGGATATATCAGGCATAAGAGAGGGCTAAGACAAGGGGATCCCCTGTCCCCCCTCCTTTTTGTTATTGCCACGGATACCCTCACCACTATAATAAAAAGGGCAGCCAGGGGAAACATTTACAGGGGCATTCGATACAGCGAACATGTAGAAGAGATCACCTCACTACAGTATCCGGATGACTTACTAGTTTTCTGCTCGAGAGATGTTAGTTACACGAGAACCTTGAAATTTATTTTTTACCTCTTTGAGGGTCTCTCGGCCTCATAATCAACCATGCAAAAAGTCACCTAACACCCTTCAAGATAGATGAGGCAAGAGTAGAGGCATTGGTGAACATAATCAACTGCCTAAGCAAGGATCTACCAATAAACTACCTAGGAATCACGATCTTAGGTAGAAAGCCTAAGAGACAGGAATGTGAACTATTAATTTGGAAAATCTGTAAGAGAATTGGAACTTGGAAGGGTCGACTATTATCAATGGTAGATAGGACTACTCTAATCAACTTGGTCATCTCTGCCATCCCTAATTATTGGCTTGCCATATACAAGCTACCAGACTGGGTGATCAAGAGGATTGACAGATGCAGGAGAGACTTCCTTTGGTACAGACCGGAGATGAGGGGGAAGGTATATAGAATTGTCAACTGGCAACGCCTATGCCGACCCAAGGAATACGGGGCATGGGGGATAGTGGACCTTTGATGCTTCAATAGAGCAATGATCAAGGAATGGTGGTGGAGGCTCTACAACGGGCAAGCTAGTATATGCAGAAGTATAATACAAAACAAATATTATCAAAGCTATTACATCAACCCACACAAGAAAGTAGCATCAAAGGCATCCCACTTCTGGAAGGGAGTGACGGAGCAATGGAGTATGGTTGAAATGGGGATGAAAACTATTGCGGGGAGGGGAGATACTGTAAATCTGTGGCACAATAGGTAGATTCATAGACATGCGTCGAGTAACTTATTCCCCTCGTTGCTGGAATTATCAAGGAACCAACAAATATCTTTGGAGATGGCAAGGAGCAACATAGATCAGGGTTTACCAATCCTTAACCAGGGCCTGCTCACCAGTGCTGGAAACCGCAAGCTAGGAGACCTGATGGGGGCCCTTGCTAGGACTAACGAAGAAGGAGGATACCAAGAGCTGGATTATGGAAGCTCATGGATCGTTCTTGGTCAAGTCCCTCTATAAGTTCATCACAAATAGAGGAGCGAAGAGCCCGTACCCCAATGATCTCTGGAGGTTACCTCGTCCAATAAATGAATGTGGTTTATTAATCAATAAATGAATGTGGTTCATCCACTTTATTCAAAAAACAAAAATTCTTTATAACTCTATGTAATAATTTAATTCCTCTATTTTTAAACCATGAAGTTAACTCTTCAAATTATAAATCACAATCAAATCTTCATGCATATCTAATCCAACAAATCCAACAACATTTTGTTTTCGTGATATATTCCTTTTTTTAAAAGTTCATATTTTGCATTTACCCCAGTCTACCTTTCCAAAACCCAAATTATCAAATGAAAAGATTAAGGCAATGATCTTGGTTTTATTTAGACAGTGTTTAGTGGGGGGATATCCCACTTGGAGATATGAATAATTTTTGAAAAATTTTGAATTATTTTTTTTGGAAAAGTGGATAAACCACATTCATTAGTGGGGTTTAATTGTTACAATATTACATTGTTCCGTAGTTTCAATTTTGAAAGATTGATCTCTAGATGGATCAGATGGTTATAAGAGAGTCAAATGCTATAGTTTGTTCCAGTTGCCCTGGGCTTGTTCTCGCTGTTCTGGTTGGGAAAGGTTCTCGATGTTGTCCTCATCTTCGAAATCTACTCCTTGCGTTGTTGGAGTCGCATCCTCCCTTGTGAGCGTTATACTGTATCTGACAAGGTTTTGCATTGCTTGAAGTTGGCCCCTCTTGGTGGTGTGTGCGCTGTCGAACCAGGAAAGAAAGAGGAAATCGGAGTGGCGAATTAGTTTCTGGTAAACACGATGTTTATCGTTGAAACATCTCCTGTTTTTCTCTATCCAAAGGGTCCGTGTCACATGCCCAAGATGCAGGGAGGTTCCATCCCGTGCGGAGTTCCTTCTCCAATTGTTTTGAGAATTGGTCCCGTCCCCATAAATCTAGTATCTTAGTGTGTGCGTGGGGTTATGGTTCCCAAGGATGCACCCATAGTGTTTCCAGACTTCAGCTAAGTATTGACACTTGAGGAGCAGATGTTCGGTATTTTCGTCTTCCCTGTTGCATAGGTAGCATCGCGTCCTTTCTCCTTGCCAGTTTATCTTTGCCAAGTTCTCAAGTAGGAGAGTTTGTCCTCCCGTACAACCAGGCAAAGAGTTTGACTTTCGAGGGAGATGCTTGCTTCCAGAAGGTTGCAGGTAGGGAGCTTCTCACTCCTCCGTCAATCCTAAACAGATAAAGTGACTTGACCATGAAGAATTGGTCTGGTGTTAGCCGCCATAGTTGTGTATCTCCTTCGTTTTTTCCTCCATGGTTCAAGTGCTCCTGCATATTTTGAAACATTTCTCTCGATTCCTGCGACAGGGGTCCCGGCCTGAGGAGTGTACCCCCTTGTTATTATCATTGTCTTGCTTCACAGATTGTGTGTTCCGCATTTGCCCACAGGGTATGGAGTTCCGGGCATAGCCTGATAAGGTTGTGCTCATTGACCTAGTTGTCACTCCATATCCTGGTAGATTCTCCTTTTCCAGGTTTTGTGGTTATGCTTGCCATGGTTAGGTCGCGTTGCTCTATGAGTCCTTTCCAGAAGTAGGTCGAGTTGCTCCTGAAGGGGTTTACCTAAGTGCTCCGGAAGTAGGCGTGCGCAATAATTCTTCCGCAGATTCCAGTTTCACCTCTCAGGAGACGCCACCACAACTTGCCGAGGAGTGCTTCATTGAAAGCTTTCAGGTTTAGGATGCCCCACCCGCCTAATTCCTTAGGTCGAGTTAGTTTCTCCCATTGTACTAGGCTGTACGCTTTCGATTCTGGGTTTGCTCCCTTCCATAGGAAGTTCCTTCGGATTCTTTCGATTTGTCGTGTCACCCATTGTGGGAGTTTATACATGGCCATCCAGTGGTTCGGGATTGCTGATAGGACCGAGTTGAGGAGTGTGATGCGTCCACCCTTTACATCAGTCTCCCTTTCCAGGCTGTCAGCTTGTTCTGGACTTTCTAGATGAGCTTTCTCCAGTCCTCCTTTTGGGTATACTTCCAGCTAGTGGGATGCCTAGGTAGTTTATTGGTAGAGGGTTCAGTTGGCATCGCATTTCCTAGCGGTGGCGTGCTCTATCCCAATGGGCACAATGACACTCTTGTTATAGTTTATCTTTAGCCCTGAGAGTCCTTCAAATAGGTAAAAAATAAGTTTCATTGTTCTAAAGTCACTTTCCTTCCCGAGGCGGGGACTAGGAGGTCATCCGCATAGAGGAGAGTCGACACTCGCTTTTCCCTCTCTGTGACCTATCCTGTATCCCTCAAAAAAGTGTTCTTGGACGGCTCTTGTCACCATTGTGGTGAAGATGTCCATGGTGAGGATGAACAACAGGGGCGAGACCGCGAGAGTGGGTCTCCCTGTCTTAGACCTTTTTCGTGTCTGACGTATCCCATTGGGGTACCATTGATTAAGAAGTTTGATTTCGATGAATAGAAAATGGTCCTGATCCAACCCACCCATTATTGCTCGAAACCTCGTGCTTGAAGTATTTCCAGGAGGAAGTTCTAGTCCACCGAGTCGAAAGCCTTCTCGAAGTCCACTTTTATTAGTATTCCCCCCTCGAAGTCCAATTTTGAATTTTTTTGGAGGAAAATTTTAAACCAAATGTATTAATGATAAGATACTGATTGTCTTCAATGCATTGGTGGGTGATCTATTATTATATTTTTTAAATTTTAATTAAAGATTTTGATGGAAAAAACTTTTTATTGAGAATTGTGTTGGATAATATCACCAAGCCAAACACAGCTTAGGGTATATATATGCAATTATAAGATTATTTAGATTAATACAATGAAATTTAATTCTTAAAACTTATAAATATGTTCAAATTAACCTTCATTGAATTAATACATAAGAAGAACTCATCAAACTCCATTTTTTTTCACATATATACCCCTGTATCTGTATGCATATCCAAAATCCAAATTCTCACAGATACAACTACCTCATAAGGAGTATATTTATGTTATAAAAAAAAAAAAAAAAACTCCGGATAGGTGAGATGAACGTACACACTGTCCGCATACACTGTATTTGCAAAAATCTTCAATATTTATTATACGTAAATATGAGAGAATTTAAGGGGGTTTCTGAAAAAACTGGTAACAATAACTGGTGAGGTGAAGTGCAAGGTATCTTAGAACGTACAAATATACACAGTATTTGCAAAAACCTGAGTATTGTACGTAAATATGAGAGAATTTAGGGGGTTATTTGCAAAGTTCTTGGCACCTCTCTATAAATACGTGACCCCCTTCTTTTATTCCCCTCTGTCTTCTTCTTCTAACTCGTTCTTGAGCTCCTTCGAGAACGTCGTCGTCAGCCACGATGAGCCGCCGGGTGAGGCGGCGAACCAACCACTTCATCAACGAAGGCGGGCACCTGATTCCCCTCCCGAGCTCCGAGGGCGACCACGAAACCCTTCCCTGCGACGCCTCCTCCGGCGATGCCTGTGCCAATTGGACGGCGCTCCCCAATGACACTGTTGTTCATCTCTTCTTCTTTCTCAACTACCGTGACCGCGCCGCCCTCTCCTCCACCTGCCGGGCATGGCGCCAGCTCGGCTCCTTCCCTTGCTTGTGGACTTCTCTCGATCTACGTTCCCGTCGCCTCCGCCCAGAGATGGCGGCGGCGTTGGCGGGCCGGTGCGCATCGCTCCGCCGCATCCGAGTCCGTGGTGCGGAGTCCGCGGCCGCCGTCATCCACCTCCAGGCTCGCGGCCTTCGCGAGATCGCGTGCTATGGGTGCCGCGAGATCACCGATTCCACCATTTCCGTCCTCGCCGCCCGGCATGATTTCCTTGAGAGCCTTCAGATCGGGCCGGAGCCTTGCGAGCGCCTGACCTCGGATGCCGTTCGTCACGTTGCTCTCTGCTGCTCTCGCCTCCGCCGCCTCCGCCTCAGTGGTGTCCGAGAGATCGACGCCGAGGCTGTGAATGCTCTCTCCCGGCACTGCCCTCAGCTGGAAGAGATCGCGTTCGTTGATTGCGGGGCCGTCAGCGAGAACGCTCTCGGGAATGTGGTGTCCCTTCGCTTTCTCTCCCTCGCGGGCACCCGGAATCTCAAGTGGGCTACCGCTGCCCTTGTTTGGGCCAAGCTGCCGAACCTCGTCGGGCTCGACCTTTCGCGGACGGACGCTTCGCCGTACTCCATCTCGCGGCTTCTCTCCTTGTCGAAGAGTCTTAAGGTTCTCTGCGTGCTCAATTGCTCGTTGGTCCAGGAGGAATGGAAGCGCAACCAGACGGCGTTCAGCAACGCGAAGGGGAAGCTGTTGCTTGCCTCATTCACAGATATATTCAGAGAGATTGCTTCGTTATTTGTGGATATTAATGCATCTCAGGAAAGAGCTGTGTTTGGGGAATGGATGAGCTGGAAGACCAAGGACAGGGGCGTCAATGACATAATGGGGTGGCTCGAATGGATCCTCTCGCGTGGCCTTCTCCGCATTGCAGCGAATAACCCTTTTGAAATGAATGAATTTTGGTTAAGACAGGGTACTGCGCTTTTGCTTAGTTTAGTCAAGTGCTCCCAGGAGGATGTTCAGGAGAAGGCAGCTGCTGGACTTGCGACTTTTGTGGTGACTGATGATGAGAATGCTGCGGTGGATCCTATGAGAGCAGAGGCTGTGATGAGGAATGGTGGGATACCTTTGCTTCTGGGGCTTGCACGGACATCTCAAGAGGTCCTGCTGTCTGAGGTGGCGAAGGTCGGGGTTTTGAACTAATCATGTGTCATATTCTCCAAAGCTTGAAGCTTTTCATTGCTTATTCTGAGTCTTTTTCTCTGGAATGTGCAGGCTATAGCAAACTTGTCTGTGAATGCCAAAGTAGCAAAAGCAGTGGCAAAGGAAGGAGGAATTGGTGTTCTTGCCAACTTGGCTAGGTCCATGAACAGATTTGTTGCAGAGGAGGCTGCTGGTGGGCTCTGGAATCTTTCTGTAGGAGAAGAGCACAAGGTCCACAATTGAAGAACACGACCTCTATTAGTATTTGCTTTCTAGTTTCACCCATGAATTGTGTTTTAATTTTTTGGCATTGTTTTCAGGTGGCAATTGCAGAGAGAGGCGGGATTAAAGCTCTGGTGGATCTGATTTTCAGATGGCCTGCTGGCACTGATGGAGTTCTGGTGTGTGATGTTTTAATGATGATATTCTTGACTTATTATTTTTCTCAGGAAGTGTGGATGAACTGGATTGGCTGCTTCGTTATTGTTTTTCTGTAACCAGGAACGAGCTGCTGGTGCACTTGCCAATCTGTCTGCTGATGACAAATGCAGCATGGACGTTGCAGCGGCAGGGGGTGTTCAGGCTCTGGTGATGCTTGCTCGGTCGTGCAGGTTTGAGGGAGTGCAGGAGCAGGTTTCAGTCACTTTCTTCACTACCGTTTGGTTTTTTTATAAGTCTTCCTACTGTTGTAATATGTGATTGTATTATCTACCAAATAATCAGCTGATATATCAGCTGCAAAGAGATTGTTTTGCGTCAACTTTTTGTCTTTCTTCCTTTGTCATCTCTAGGCTGCTCGAGCCTTAGCTAATTTGGCTGCACATGGAGACAACAACACTAATAATGCTGCTGTTGGTCAAGAGACGGGAGCGATTGAGGCACTTGTTCGGCTAGTCCACTCTAATAATGAAGGCGTAAAGTAATTGTTTCTTGTTTTTTTTTAAATAATCTGCCATCTGAAATACTTTTAGTTGTCAAAAGTAACTGTTTAATTCTTTAATACATGAGTTTGGCTTGGTCTGCTATTAATACATATCTAAGCAAGTGATTCAATTATTGTTTTCCCCAATTTTATTGAGTAGCTATTAGTGGTTTCCATCTGTAATATGAAACTTATTCTTTCCTTTTTTTTCTTTTTCATGAACTCTGTAATAGTGAAACTTCCTTCTTTTTTTTTTCTTTTTTATGAACTCTGTTACAGTGAAACTTATGCAACATTTCTGTTGTATTATAGCCATGATTTCAGTTTTGTTCTTGCATTAAGTTTTAACTGATATATATATATATATATTTGAAAATTAGGCTATCTTGTAAATTATGAACGCTAATCTGCTCTTTTATCTATTCATCCTTAAACAGACAAGAAGCTGCTGGTGCTCTGTGGAACCTATCTTTTGATGATGGAAATCGAGAAGCAATTGCTGCAGTTGGAGGGGTTGCAGCACTGGTTGTCTGCACTTCTAATCTGCTATTTATCTTTACACGATCATGTGGAAAGAATTATCCTTTGTGTTCTGTGTGATTTTTTTTTTTCCGTTGTCATAGCTTTTGATATCTCAAAGACTGAGCCAGTGATATTATTCTTAGCGACATTCTTCTACTAACCAGTTATTTTCTTGGATTATTTGTGTTACGTCATGGCAATGGCATTGTGTGTGTGTTTGTGTGTATCACATTCTTCACTGGCCTGTTATTCCTATCCTTGCAAGAATGTTCTTGTTATGGCATGCGTCAGATTTGGTAGTTTGTTAGTGTGTGATGGAACTCGAGTGGCTTTAATGACAAAATAATGCAGATGTGGTGTCATGCAAAAAGCCTGTAAAAGAGTTTAAAATTAAATTTTCTCTGTAGGGATGTAAGAGATTTGTCATTTCAGATGACACTTTTAATGAGATGCCATATAAAAAACCGAGATCTTAGGCAAACTTAGTTTTGTTACCACTCGTGTCTACCAGGACCCAACTCAGTGAGGATCACTTTGGAATCAGTAGGAAACAAAGAATCTGAACAAACTCCCATACTTCCATTGGTTCTTAAATGATGTTATGGAGCATTTCTAACGTTGAGATTTGATATATTCATGTATTGACTTGTTCTTTTTAGCAAAAATCAACACCTCTTCCCCTAAAAGTTTCTTTTGGATATTTTTACTAGGGAAGCTTGATTTGTTTTATTTCAACACATGCTTGTTTTTGCTACTGAAAGCAGGCCTGTGGGTCGGGACTTGTCTATTAACTTTTACTTGAAGCACACGAAAGGGAACTTGGTAGCATATTTATTTGTTAATCCAACAAGGGGACTGATTAGACCTCTTTTTCTGTGCTGTCTATCAGTGTTAAGGTTTTAGCTGCCTCATGAAGTGAAATATCCTATTGCTCATTTCTCAACTTTCTTTTTTTCAACTATTTTGGCATTTTGTTCTACATTACAAGGATCAATATTTGACCCACTTCATTCTTTGGTTCCTTAATTCAGGTAGCACTTGCTCAAGCCTGTACAAATGCTTCTCGCAACCTTCAAGAAAGGGCAGCTGGTGCTTTATGGGGTTTGTCTGTTTCAGAAGCTAATAGGTGAAATAAATGATTTTGTGTTTGTGCCAAGTTGCAATACACCCAGAGTTGTTTCCTTACCTACCAATATCTATTTTAGTCTTTTCTCATCGCATTCCAGATGTATAACACAACCTGATCTTTTCATGATTGTGTATTTTGAGATCCATCCTTTTCAAATTGGACACTGGATCTATAACAAAATAACCTATCTTTCTCACAACTATGTTTTAGGTGTCTTATTAAATTATAATTCCTTATTCATGATTTGATGCTTGAGATTATGAAAATGCACTGCATGTTGAAAG
The DNA here is from genome assembly GCA_026586065.1 of Dioscorea zingiberensis. Classification (NCBI taxonomy): domain Eukaryota; kingdom Viridiplantae; phylum Streptophyta; class Magnoliopsida; order Dioscoreales; family Dioscoreaceae; genus Dioscorea; species Dioscorea zingiberensis. The sequence goes on along the minus strand of CM048827.1, from coordinate 2,505,703 downwards.
TGTGGCTACTTTTGAGAGTTATTCATGAAATCAGATATTTGATTTTATGACTTATTATTGATTTACATTGGAAATGGTGGCAAATCAATTTTATGGAGATGGATGATGAGATTAGGGAATGTGAAATGTAGGTCAGGGCTTTGGAAACTATTGTGCTTCTATTGTTTTTCGATGTAGTTAGGGAAGCAAACCATCTATCTTGGACCCAATATTGAAGGTTGTTTAGTGCATGATCAAATTGAATGTATAGATTTGGTTCAGATGTAAGACAATGCTAACTTTTAAGTCTTTAAAAATGCTGGAAGGTTGTACCATCCCATGTAATCATTGCTTAGGGCTCCCCTTTGCTTGAGTATTCTTGCCTCAATTGTTGAACTTGAGCGTTGTTCACATCCATCTTTTAGACTTGGTTAAAGCATTCTTGCCATTGCCTAACAAATGCTTTTGACTGTTTTCAAGCAAACTAAGTACTCTGAAAAATTTGTGTTTTTAGTTATGTTATACTAGAAGTGATTGTGGTAGACGTAGAAGTTAGAACGTTGCTAAAAGAATACTAGACTAGATTAGACTGATTATTGAACTGGAATATGAACTTAATTGGACCAGGTATATTTCACCCTATTTGATCAGATTTAATCAAGTGTATCAAACTTAACAAGAACGGTAGATATGACCTTTAAATGGTATGCTTACCACTTCCAAATGAAAAAGTACTCACAACACGCTTCGACAAGGTAATTTATAATTAAATGTTTTGATCAAAGCCAAAGCAGCACCACTTATATATATAGGAATAAGAACTTTTGTAGAAAGACAAATAGGGAATGATACCTGCCTTTTAAAGGGTCAAATAAATGGTAAATGGCCATTGATGTGCATTATCCACTTACAATCATCTACTTCATGCATGCCAATTTCTAGTACTAACTATATTTGCCTTTGGGGTCATTTTGTTGCTTCAGACTTCCTGGCACCTAGTTCTTGTTGTGGAAGCAGTTTGACAGGAATAACTAGTTAAAATGCAAGGAGAGGCTGCTTCTGAGATTGGCTTTGGTTTTATATTTTCTTCGAAGCAGATTTAGAAAACCAATTACAAATTATTTAAGAGTGTTCACTCTTCGAAACTTTGAAGTGGGATTCTACAGTCTACCTTGGATCGCAAGTAGCAAAGAAAACATTGTAAAATGAAGAAATTAGGCTTCAACTTAGAGAAAAACTATGTCAAAGAAGTGCATCCCAGGAGCTCCATATATGTATTTGGTGATAAATGACATGAAAGAGATTCAACTTTTTCATTTTCAATTATCGAAAATTTCTCGTGAAAGAAACATTTGCTGCTTTCTATTTTAGTTTCCAGCATTGAAGTAACATCCAATGCATATCTGCATGATTTTCTTTTCTACTACGTATGTGATGTTATTATACTGTGTAGCTGTTACTTTCCATGTATGTAATGTAATGTTAGCTTTGTTTTTGGTAATAGCATTGCTATTGGACAAGAAGGTGGGGTTGCTCCTCTTATTGCACTGGCACGCTCGAATGCTGAAGTAAGTAATTATTTGTTTCTTGTAGTACTCCATAATTGCTATTTTGGAGTTTATATTTCCAAACATTTTTGACGTTGAAACAATATTGTCCGTCGAGTTATTAAAAACTCTCTGCCAAAAACAGCTATTTGAAGCCCATTGCACATGCAAATGCCTTTAATACCATAAATGTTCTTTCTGTTCGGGTAGATTACAGTTTTTTTCAGCCAACATGCTTAAATTTTCATCCAAATATCCTTAAACAACAAAGGATCTGAACAGCTCCAAATAGGTGTTTTGTTACACATCTTTACATTTCTTTGAGAACCATTGTGCTATACAAAACAAGTACTTGCGTCCTCAGCTTGGTTAGTTTGTAGGTTCTAGAAGTTTCATCTCTTGGACTTCCAATTAATTTTCATCAACTACTTCTTTCAGATAGCCACTTATATATTTGCAACCTGTTTTGCATCTCTAAATTTGTTTACTTGCAAACATTTTATGGATAATACCATCATCAGTTAATACTGTATGGTTTGTCCTAATGAAGTTGTGTTTGAACTTTTACAGGATGTTCATGAGACTGCTGTGGGGGCACTCTGGAATCTTGCTTACAATCCTGGTAATGCTCTTCGTATAGTTGAAGAAGGGGGGGTCACAGCTCTTGTACACCTTTGTTCATCATCAAGGTCAAAGATGGCTCGCTTCATGTCAGCATTGGCGCTTTCTTACATGTTTGATGGGAGGTAGAGTATGATATGTCATCTTGATCATGTCCTGATCATGTCCCTTTCATGTGAATTTTTTATTTTTGCATTCATTAGCTTTGCAGTATCCATTTTTTATTTATTTATAATGCTGTCGACCTACAACAACTTTTTTTTTCTGGTAATGTGACAATCACCCAGGCCAGAGAAATTTATTCAATAGCCATTGATAAATTTCATCTTTTAAATCAGGTTAGAGCTTGGAATTAGTTTCGATGACATGGTGGTTCTGGATGCAATAAATATCCCTTGTACATAATGTATATATAGAAGGAATAAAAATCATCAATTAATCTAAACTGCTGTTTTGATTTTCTTTCCCCTTTTTCATGTTGATGGTGTTAATTCTGTTATATGTTGAAGTTAATTTGTTCCTTTTGGCAACACCTTGAATCTTAACAGTTATTTGAGAAGAGGAGTTATTCTGGTTAATAATAATCTTCCATTGCAATTCTGGTGCAGAGAACTAGTACCACTCCTTATGTGAGAGGAAGGTAAAAGGAAAAATAGAAAAGTTATGTGAGAAAGAATAACTTTATTGACCTGCTAAATGCTGATTACAAATTTTGAATTAATCACAGTGATCTCTCATAATATAGAGGCCTAGTAGTTCCCTTGGCAACAATTTAGTCTGCACCATGTGCTTTATTGCTTTTCACCAAGCATGAATAAATATCTTGCCTTGTTGAAGTTGCAATTAATGTCTATACTTCTCTTGTTTTTCTAATTGTACTTTATTTAGGATGGAGGCAGCTGTTTCAGTGGGTTCATCTTCAGAAGGAATCCCAAAGGGTGTTAACTTAGATGCTGTAAGAAGGATCGCACTGAGGCACATTGAAGCTTTTGTGCAATCATATTCTGATCCACAACTGTTCTCTATGGTTGTTACATCCTCTACATCTGGAGTTTTGACACAAATAGGTGAAGCGGCACGCATTCTAGAAGCTGGTCATCTGAGATGCAGGTATCCATTCAATCAGCCACTATCCATCAAATGCCCCTAGGAAGGATAGTAGAGTATTATTAGAGTTATAAATTTTGAACCTTTGATAATTGCTTTTAGTGTCCAGATTATGTTCCATCTTTTGTAGTTTTGGACATGTCTTCATTACTATCTTACTTTTGATTGTGCATTTCTCTAGAATGTGTTCAGGATGTATGGTACTCTAGTTGCTACTCACTATTTCTGCGACTAATAAGATGCTCCTTTCTAAAAAGGAGAGGTTGCTAGCTCAGAACATATATATGAGATGGTGTAGACTATAATTCTTAGTCAACAAAAAATAGAAAGATAGTTTTACGTTTTCCTCTCTATTTTTCAGTTGTGCTGAAATTGGGAGGTTTGTTTCCATGCTTCTAAATACTTCTCCTATTATCCGATCATGTGCAGCGTTTGCCCTTCTTCAGGTAAGTCTCCCAGTAAAATTTTTGTTACTTTGCTCTAATTAATTGTTTCTTTAATGGCAAGCAATACATTGGTCTATTGCTAACACAATCTTGATTTTATGGTGTAACTGGTGTTCATTTATTAACATCCATGGTTTTCACAAACTAGTAAAATGCTTCTTCAAATAACTGTGCTCCCATCTTTCCATTCTATGGTTTAATATTGTACTTTATCGGGATGATCATAGGGTCATTTCCGAAAATTGGCTTGTAGCAAAAACTCAAACTACTTCTTGCTGAATTTTATTAGATCTATAATAGTTGGATCTTTTCCTATAAATCTCATAAATCAAATATATATCATAAAATAGACGTAAGTGTACCTTGAAAAATGACCATCTCTAAGATCTTGTAGTACCAAGTCCTACAACAGGTATAAACCCAAGATCAGTGAAGGCTAGGTCTTCTATCATTTACTCTCTTCCTTTTATGGCGATTAATGGGGGCATAACCTCCTTTATTTGTCTCTAGGAAAAAGGGTAGAGAGAGACATGAGCCTCATGTTTATATAAGGTGACAACCCCCATCAAATTCCTAGATCTATTAGGATCTAACATCTGATGGAACTCAAATAGAATATTTAATTTGATTGAGGTCTATTAGGCCCATGTTTAATTAAACAAAATCAAGGTTAACAATTGTTAAATCTAATTAGGACAAAGAAAATAAATCCAACATTTTTCACTTATCTAATCCTATATTTATGTTTATGCAATTTACCTACTTGTCTCCAAACCTTGGGATTTTATTTATTGTCACCTGAGTCAATGTTAGAAACCTGTAAGGACCCAAAAGCATACTATTGTGAAACAAGCTCGCATTTCACCTCTCCATCAAGCTATACTCGCATAATTTACTAAATTCATAATCTTGAGGCACTTCAAATTTGATTGACAAATTTAATTTCATCTCTGTAAATGCAGTTCACTATCCCAGGAAGCAAGCATGCTCTACACCACCTAACTCTCCTGCAGAGAGTTGAAGCTGGAAGGGTCCTCCGCAAGGCTCGTGCAGCAATATCCGCACCTATTGAAGCTAAAGTATTCTCAAAGGTAGTCGGTAGTTATCTGGAGCACACCCAGGATACAAAATAAAACCCGAAAAACAAAGATAATTTTCTTTTAGAATCTCATCTTCAAGTTCAGAATTCTGCTCTTCAACCCTTCGACGCAAAATTACTAAATCCTGAAGCTGCTCCTTTTGTCACTGCTTCAATTCTCAAGGTTATAAGTTCTCTGGAAGGAAGGTTTAATATAGGATTAATTAGAATTTGCCTAGGTAATAATTAAGGTGGTTTGGATTGTGTGAAATAATTGTGGGGGTGTAGGGGTATTTTCTTTTCTTTATTTTTTTCTATTTATTTGGCATGTAAGAAAGTAGGTACTGGCTCTAATGCAAAACCAGTATCTACCAGTTTTGCGAATTATATATGACAGTTAAAAATGCTTCAAAGCTCATTTGTAATTATTTTGGCTTCTACAGCAATGCTTTTTCTATTAGGTTTTGCTATTTAGGTCGCTTATTTATGAAATCATGGCTCCCATTAATCCCAGTACAAATGTTTGAGTTCCAGCTTTGTTTTGTCTCGTAAATTTCTTCTTTTGCATGTATAGCCCTGTAATATCTCATGATTGCATGGTCATTACAAATTTTGATTTAACTCGCGAGGAATGAGATTATGCACAATAGTCAAAGACCCCTTGGTCTAGCGACATAGGTCCCTTACATAAGGGATTCAGCTCACAAAAGTCTTGGGATCGAATTCCTTGTTAAAACAAGGTGAGGGTGTAAGGACTGGGTCATCCAGTGAGGTAGCTCATGCAAGCATGTAAATCTTTTTCATGTTGGTTCGTAGTAGACCGGACGGTAAAATAAGTGTATGCTCTGTGAAACCTTTGAGCGGTAAAATAAACTGCAATGTGTGAAACCTAAGGTGAATGAAGCCCCTGTGCATGTCTTATTTAACTGATCCTAAAAGGGGTTCTTGTTGCCCATATAAATAAATAAAAATAAAATAAAAATTATGCATAATAGTAGATGACTATTATGTCATTTTTCTAATTACTATTAAGTACTTTGGATCATGCTTTGAAGCTAAACATTATGTTTCAGTGGGAATTAATTCAAATTCTTGTTTGCTAATCTAATCCACCAAAGATGGTGTTCACGTCACCTCTTGCATGCAACAAGGATTCAAGGAACAAACACTACTTAACTTGCACTCCTCCACATGTTTGGTATTTTGATTATAAAATGCACTATATGAAATTAAATTTTCTTTCATTTGTCTATCCATTAAGCTAAGTTTTCTTTGTTTTTCTTTCCTCTTTTTATTTAATTTTTTAAAAATATATATTATCCATATCAATATTTACTCAATTATTTATGGAGAAATTATCAAATAGTCCCTGACACTATTTGGGACTATTTCACCTTTACACACTACACACCCAAAACCCTATTTACTTTAGATCCCCAAACATCCCTACCCAAGGACCATTTGGCAATTTGGGCACTATTTAACGGATGAATAGTGAATTATCTAATTATTTATTCACTACAAAGACTACTACTACCTCAAAAGCAATTATCCAATAAATGTCATAGTCTAATGTGAGGTCCCATTTGAAACATGAAAGAGATGTGAGCAGGTGACATCATTATCTATAATTAATCAGTTTGGTGGGAATGCAAGGTTCTTTTACATTGTTACACTCCCTGATTTTTAATTTTTTCTTTAATTAAGATGAATTATATAGAATTTTGAATTAAAAAGAAAACTTATTTTAATTAGCTACTGTCTGGTTGAGGGGATTTTGGGTTACATGTAATTCAAATATCGAGTTTTCAAAGAATCAAAAGTTAATGTTTGGCTGAAGAGATTTTAAAACCCAATATATTTGAAAATACGAGGATTTTGAATTACACCCAAATCAAGCTTAATCTGAAATTCATAATTTGGATTTATTCGTAGTTATATCTATTCAAACACCAGATTTGCGTATGCTATATTTTGAAAATCAAGTATTTACAAATACATTGTAATTGAAAATCCATATACTTGGAATTACATCCAACCAAAATCTAGCTTAATCCCTCTTGCTTTGCTTTTCTTTAATATTTTGGTATTTTGGATCTGATTTAAGGCTATTTAATGTAAAAAAAAATCATGTAATATTTATGAAAATAGTTAATTAACTATTCATCCCTCAATAGTAAACTTATTTCCTGTAGGTCCCTTGTTACTATTCATCTTTCCCCATAGGATCCTTGTGTGGGGAGTTAGTGTAAATAGGGTATTGTGTGTGTAGGGAAAAAAAGTGAATAGTATCCAAATAGTAGAGGGACTAATAATGAAGTTGCTCTATTTAAAAAGGAAGTTTTTCACAAATCTTAATTGCCACGTGTGGTCGTCGAGGGATTTTCACGTATTACCCCCTTGAAAGCTAGAAATTAAAAAGCGAAGGGGTGGTTCGTTGTTGCAAATTACAAGAAAAGATGATCTTCTTGATAAGTAATTTCAAACTTTTTCAAGGGCTAACAAGTAAAAAGCTCTCTATATATGGCTGGCGTCACCATCTTTTGATCTCCTCTATAAGTAAGGGTCTCCATTCTCTCGATTTGTTCTCTTTTTCAAGAGCGACGATGGGGGATGATCGTGGGGTTTGCTCGGAGGAGTCTGCCAACGGGGGGACGGATGTCTGGAGCTGTTCCAATCGATCTGCCGATCATCTCGTAGTCATGGTCCATGGAATTCTTGGAAGGTCTTCTATTCTTGCTTTCTTTTTTTCTTTTTCTTTTTCTTTTTTTCGGTTTTTTCCGTGATCGTGTGATGGATTTGATTGTTTTCTTGATGCCTTTCTTGATTTTCAATGTTCTTGGTTATTTCTTGTTGTTGTTGAGATTTTGTGGATGACTCGATGATAGTTTGATTATCCGAAATTTAAGGTTTGGTTGATTTAACACTGTCTTAGGTTAGGGTTTTGATCGCTTATTCTTTGTTTTAATTTGATTGCAAGAATCTGTTACCCTATGTGACTGACTTGGTGCACTTATTAGGTCATGTTGTAGCAAGAATGGAGGATGCTGTTGTTGTCTTGGTATTGGAATTTCCATAAATGTTGTCCAGTTTGTAGGAGTGTCTAAAGAGAGCGCTGAATAGAAATCTCTTGGTAGTGGATGGAGGGTACTTATAATTCTTTTAAATATAAAGAGATTTTATGTTCTTTAAGATGACCTTCTAAATTTTTTAAAAATAATCGTAGGTTTTTGATCCTACGAGAGATGTGTCTCTGTCAGAGTAAACATTAAGAGAAAAATTAATTGAGTGTTTCTATTATTTGTTTAAACACCCAACATTTTTTTTCTCTTTCTGCTGTTTATTTTATTTCGGATGCCATGTGCCATTGATTTTATTTTACATTTGGAGCCTTGCTACGGTAGATATTGTTACCATGATTGCTCTGATTTTCAAATTTGGAGCTATTGTTTTGGCAGTACTGCAGATTGGAAATTTGCGGCTAACCAGTTTGTTAGAGAGCTACCCGACAAATTGATAGTACATTGTATGTTTACTTTTGTGAACAATCGGCACTTTTATAATTTTTAATAATTTAATTTTTCTCTTATTTTCTGATTGTATGATTGTTTACAAATTTTCTCAGAGTTCCCTAGTTGCATGCCATGCATGATAACTCTTTCTGATTTTCCTTTCATGCTTCCATAATGCAGCTAACCAGGTCATAATGTTAAGGCAGCTGACATTGTTCTTTAATAATGTTTAACTGCTTTAGTATTTGTTATTCAATGTAGAATGTGAAAAACAATTAGGTGAAAACTCAAAATTACAAGAAATTTCAATTATAGTGTCACTGAACCATAATTTTAATGAAATTTGAAGTTACAAAACATTAGGAGCAATGATTAGTATGTAATCAGCAAACTCTACAAAACATCTGACCTTTCTAATTATTTATTGGCCTCATATAGTTTTATGAAGGTGCATGAAGGTTATGTTGTTTGTCTCTCTCATACCTTGGAAAACCCATATGCAAATTTCACTTAAGCCTCCAGCAGGTTGTTGCAGGAGTAAATTAAATTGTGGACCACTTACAGTTTGATGAATGACTGCCAGGTGTTCATGATATCCCAGCTTTTGCTGTAGATCTGTTTTTATGAATTACTCATAATGAGTACTCTCTTGATTTATTTTATTGTTGATTGCATGCATGGGTTGAAAATAGCAAGTATGATGCTAGAAAAAGGTTGATTGAGTGATATGATCAATTTGTGTGAAAAAGGGTACTGAAAATGAGACTATATAATAGGGATAGGTGGAGGAGAATGCATGTGAATTGCCTTCAGTAGTTTTTCTTTAAGTTTTGTATAGCTAGCCTATTATTGGATCAATTATTGTTTTTCTAGAGGTTAACAGATTCTTATATGTTTGAGATGGCCTTCACTATTGGTGCAGTTTGTAATGAATATTATTGCTGTAGCCCCTATCATCGAATCATCTTCAACTAGCTACTATGCTAGAATGGAAGATTTTCTTTTGTCTTCATTATGGGATGGCATAACCTCCATATGTGATACGCTTGAGGTTGTAGTTGTACTATAAAGCATATGTAAAGTCTAAATGATGATGCAAACTTATACTAATCTGAATTTTCCCTTCCTATGATATTGACATACCATTTAGTTTTGTGTAGGTAGTGAATGCAACATGTATAAGCTTACCTTAGATGGTGTTGATGTTATGGGTGAACGTTTAGCCGAAGAGGTTAGTTTTATTTATTTTATTTTATTATTTATTTATATTTTTTTCTTCAAACGAGGAGGGAAGCCTGGGTGTAACGGTAAAGTTGTCGCCATGTGACTAGGAGGTCACAGGTTCGAGTCATGGAAATAGCCTCTTGTAAAAAAGCAAGGTAAGGCCGTGTACAATAGACCCAAGTGGTTCAACCCTTCCCCGGACCCCGCGCATGCGGGAGCTTTGTAGCACCGGACTGCCCTGTATTTTTTTTTTTCAAACGGCAAATATAGATTATGTTGCTTATCGGAAAAAAACCTGCTTCTTCATTTGGGTAATTTTTTTATTTGTTCTATCTCAAAAGGAACACTAAATTGCTACCTAATCGTTTGTTCAATTGTTTGTGAAATGCTCATTGGATCAGGTGGTTGAAATGATTAGAAGAAGACCGGAAATTAAAAAGATTTCTTTTGTAGCGCATTCTGTGGGAGGACTCGTTGCAAGATATGCAATTGGAAGGCTTTATCGACCTCCTAGAAGAAAATCCCGAGAGGATCCTTCTGTTGGTACATGTGAAGAGGATTCAAGAGGTACCATATATGGTCTAGAAGCAATTAATTTTGTCACTGTTGCAACTCCGCATCTTGGTTCTAGAGGAAAAAAGCAGGTATTCTAATGCTTTCATTTAACTGTTGGATCTTTGTTAGATTGTGTTACGGATGAATCCTATATGAATGGTTTGGGAAGGTTAATGAGGTAATAGAGCTATACTTAATGTCTCACCTCCCCTTTACAGTCATTTTTCATAAGAAGCATATTATCTGAAAGCATCAACTAAAGATTTGCTAGGCGTGTCAATTTTTTCTGCCTCGGATCTTACCTCATCCTGAAATATCTCTTTCATCCTTTATTTCTTATCAGGAAGTACCCTGAAAAGTTTGCTTCCCACTTTTCCACCCACATACTGATGGAGCCTCAATTATTAATAGCCAATAGTTTGAGAATCTTTTGGAAGAAATAGTTTCTTGTTGTCATTTTGGTGAGGACCAAAATAATTCAATTAAATGTCTAGTCTTATATTGTTGTTTTAAGCCATCACACCCATCTTTTCTTTCTTTCTTTCTCTGTTGTTTTTTGCTCGCACTTTCCTTTCCATCCCTGGGCTTTGATTGCATTATCATTTTGCTCTCTGGTTTCATATGTATATCATTTACAGTATCTGTTAGTTTATATAACACCTTTATCATCATTGGTGAAACCAAATATTTGTCTTTAAAATTCATAAAGTTTCTGACTAAAGTTGCCATTTATTCACCTCTCTGCACCTATGTATGCTTTTGGTACGAAGTCTTCACTTATTTATTGCTTATGCTAATTGTGATCCTTTTACATCATCGACAATTTGAACTAGTGGAACTATTAACATGCAGGTTCCATTTCTTTTTGGTGTAACTGCAATTGAAAAAGTTGCTTCACTTGTTATTCACTGGATATTCAGAAGAACCGGTAGGCATCTCTTTCTTACTGACAACGATGAAGGGCAACCTCCATTATTGCAGCGCATGGTGGATGATTGTGGTGACCTTTATTTTATGTATGTTTCTTCTTAGTTCTCTCTGTGTGCATGTGTGTGTGCACATGTGCGCATGTTCATTTATTGTTTTGTCATTTCCCCCTAGTTTTGGCAGTGTGTACTCTACATGCAGTGAAATATTCATTATTGTAGGTCTGCATTGCGAGCTTTCAAACGGCGGGTAGCATATGCAAATGTTGGCTATGATCGTATCCATTTATATGTTTATCTAAGCCTGTTGTTTTGGTACTCAAACAAGTGACACCACTAGAGTGCTTTTGTTTTTCAATCCTTAACATAATTAAGATATTGTGGGTTGGAGGACATCATCAATCAGACGCAATTCAGAGCTGCCAAAGGTAAAATGATCCACCCGTTTGCTTGCTTCTCACACTTTTGATGGTATGATAATCAATTCACTGTTCTATTGAGAATATGTTGATATCCTTTTATTGGCTTGCTATTATTATTCAGTGGGAGGATTCATTATGTGAGAAATATCCTCATATTGTTTATGAGGAGAAATCAGAAGGCAAGAATGGAAATCAATACCCACAGGATTCTAATGGAGAGGAGGATAACTGCTATGATGTATTGGAAGGTGAATTCCCCACCCAAGTTGCTTATCACAATATTACCTTTGAACATTATTACCTGGGTCACATTGGATACACCCGAGTGTCTTCTTTTGAACAAAGTTTAAAAGTTGAAAAGGTAATTTTTATGTTATGTTTCATTAATAGTAAATGTATCATCATATCTTGGCCATTTGCATTTGTAGAGGAGTTGGTCACAGGGCTTAGCCGTGTTTCATGGGAAAGGGTGGATGTTAGCTTCCACACCAGCAGGCTGAGATTTGCTGCCCACAGTGTTATTCAGGTCTCTCTCTCTCTCTCTCTCTCTCTCTCCCTCTTCATTTTTTTTTTTTTGTGATAAATGTGGATAAGCCACTGGAAGCACGTCGAAGGTATGGTCAAAAAAACCCTAAAAACATTGGCCCTCAAAACTCAGACCCCTCGAACTGGTTTTTGGCACTACGGATGATATCCAAACCATACACATGGATTGAAGGCACCATCTGATTTTTGGCAGATACTTGGTTTTTGGCAGCTTTGCCTATGTTTTTCTAGAGTGAAGTATTTGTTCTTTTGGCAGCTTTGTCTATGTTTCCTAGAGAGAATTATTATTTTTTATTTTTGGCGCCTTCGCATGGTTTGCTAGAAAGAAAGATTTATTGTGATGGTCAAAGTTGTACCAGGTCAAGGATTCCTTCATGGAGTCGGAAGGTGCCGACGTGATCCAACACATGATTGATCATTTTCTTATTTGAAAAAAATTCTCATATTCTGAAGTCTTTGAGATGAGCTGCGTCATGAGGTCTCCTATACTATCACCAAGAGTTCCAGCTGCAGATTGGTTGGGGGGCCACTTTGTAATCTGAAGGATTAATGTTATTGTCTTCGCATAAAATATATATGAAATCTATATCTCAAGAAATTTTTTACCACTTGTGAAGGCCCAGTGTAATTCAAAACAAGATTACTACCATTACTTATAATAATAGCACATAATAAAAAGATCTAAAGATAGAAAACAAGATTAATAATATTACATAATAATAGAAAAGTATATTATATTGACAGACCTGAATCAGTACTATTACCTTTCCGGTACTACTTTTTTTGACAAGGATGTAAGTATATCAATCGATAGGATACAAAGCCAAGTCCAAAGTAAATTTGTAATTTGCTTTTGATGCATATCCAGCCAGAATCATAATAATTAACAAGAATAATTTCAATTAGATAACAGAGGTTGGTTGTCATCATCCGTATCATCCCATGCAGATGAAAACAGCCTGCGACCTGATGCCCCTCTCTTGGTTAGTTTTAGTGGGGGCAGTTCATCAACCAAGTAGGGCACCATGTACTTCTTCATATCCTTCTGAGAGATTCCAAGATGGCCCCCTGCAACACTGATGAACTTAACACGGCCTTCTTCATCCAGCTTCTTTAACCCGATCCAATCCTCTTTGTAGAGGGTCGTCTGAACAAAGATAAAGGATTCTAAAAAATATTGATAGAGGTATCTTGGGCATGCATCTAAATAAGGCTTATGGTGTGTTCATACCAAGCCAAAACAGGCAATTTTGTTCGTTAAAGTGAGAAGCAAAAGAGAAAAATAGCAGGTATGACACACCCAAGTAATTTATCATTAAGGATTAAACACCACATGGCAATGAAATGCATCGAAAACATGGGAAATAATAGTTTTGAATTGGTTCTGAATAGGTTTTGAAGGAACCGATAAGTATCTTAGTTATTATTTGTAATTATAATAACCCTATTGAAAAGTGGGGGGAAAATGGTGTTCAAATAACTAAAATACACAAAAATAAAAAAGAGGAAAGTTGGCAAAGTTTTCCATCTTTAGAAAAAGTGTATTTCGGTAATTCTAACAAACACTGATAATTTTCATTAACTAATTAATTGTACCAATTCTAATCAATATTTAATATCTAATTATGAAAGGTTACTTGTGTTAATTATTTGCACGTATTTTGCCCATTCTCTGGTTGAATGATTAAAAAATAAAATATAGAATGACTCATAAGAGAGAGAGAGAGAGAGAGAGAGAGAGAGAGAGAGAGAGAGAGAGAGAGGTGAAGTTACCTGCTGCGGAGGCAAAACTGGATTGAAGGCACCATCTGGATAATATCCAAACCATGATGTTTCCTTGGGGATCAACACCGCGTCATGCTCAGCCTTCAGCGGGGGAGATTCAGCAGAATGTGAAGAAGAGAACAAAAGCATCAGCCAGCAGTAGGATACATATATAGATAATTAATCCGAAAATGTAAGGGAAGCATTATATTGCACTGACCATGATAAGAACCAATGTGTTCAGGCTACTGAACCTTTCCTTGTATGTTGAATTTCTCTTGTCCGGGTGTTCATTGTTGAGCTTCGGGAGAAACCTACATCCTTCCAAATAGTCTGACATGTCCTAGAGGCAGAAAAATAAAAAGGAAATCATGTTTACCTCATACAAGAACAAAAAACCATGTAAGTGCATGGAGCAAAGTTTAAAAGAGCCGATTTTGATCACAGGATGATGCTAGCAAGATCACTTTCATATTCCATAGTGACGTAATTCAAAGATGCAATGGGAATGAAGCAAAAGTTTTCACTTGTAACTTCAAAGGCGACGTTAACAAAAGAAGGTAGCCAACCAGAAAAATGTACTCACAGTTGGAATCTTGAGATAGCCACTTGGAGCCAGATGGTCCTGTAAATTAAATCAAGTTAATCAGTGATAATAACAGATAGAATCTGGATATTTTTGGAAAGATTGCCAAAAATACACTGTCAAGGAAGAAATTATGGGAAAATTGATGGCAAACCTGCACATAGTCAGAGTAGATCTCTGACTTGATGAGGGCATCCACAAGAATGCAAAATATCCCTGACTGGTTTGAGGTAATACACAAGAAAATGATTAGCCTGAATTCATGGTCAAATAAAGACAGCTAGCAAATGGCAAAACCATCTCTCTAATCAATTATACTAAACTACATAGTACAGGAGATCTTATTATAATTAAAAATAATTTCAAGTTTTTCCGAAAAGCTACATTCCCCAAAAAGATTTTCTCAAATTAGATAAACATTTTTTACTTCATCACTGGTTTTTAGTTAGTTTTAAGGATTAAGGAACAGGAGTCATTATGGGAAACTACAGTTAGTTTGTTAAGAAAAGCCACAGGGAATAAATACTAAGAATGATAATGCATTAAAAATATTAATTATGCAGATAAGATTAATTGCTTAAAACAAATCACATGCTAAGACAAAGGATATAAAAAGAAAGTTACAAGTAAAAAAATCAAAAGAAGTTGTCATCCACATAAAGACACTAGTCCATGTGATTGGAATTTATGATACTAGTCCATGTGATTGGAAGAAAGAATTTGAATTTTTGACATTAGGCAAGACAGAAAATGATTCTTAAGATCTTCCTATCTTTAAATCACAAATAATTGATCTCTTGAGTTAAAGCATGGACAACAGAATAAGTTAAGGTCTCCGGATATATTAATTTTTAACTACTAAACATGATACAAATGGCAACTGCCACATACATGCTACAAAGTATAGCAGAAAAGATCGTTTTTAACTTACTCCACAGAGTGGCACAGATGCAGTACCAGCATGAGGACCACCGAATGAGATGAAATTCCTAACCTGTTTGAAAATTTCCAATATAAAAAAAAATTAAAAAAAACAAATTGCATTGAATAGAATAAAAGGATTTCAAAAAATAAAAAATCAGCAAACTAACTCCCTTTCAAACTTATTTAGAGATCTAAACCTATTTAGATATAGTGCTAGCATTTCACTTGGGTTAGTTGTGATGAAGCCAACACTTGGAACCCCAACTTCATGCACATAATGCCAATAAAAAAACAAAATAAAAAGAAAAGATCGGAAATTCATGAAGCTGGCATTTGAAACACCAGTTTCATGAAAAAAAAGGGTGCACCATCCACATCAAACACCGCTTCCCCTCTTTTTTACATGTAACCGACATTTCAAACACCAGTGTAATGAATTTCAGCTCTTTCTTTTTTTTATCGTAATGAAATCAGCATTTCAAATGCCAGTTTTAATGTACTTGTCATATATTTTTGTGTTTATGTGTATGAAGACAACATTTCAAACACTGGCTTCATTGCCACATCATCCAACTAACAAGTCAATATTCGAAACACCAGGTTTATGTCACCTAGACCCTAATTGAATGGAGGTTATTTAAGCTGAATTTTTTTATTTTTCTGATTTTTTAAATTGCCTAAAAAAGACACATTAGCAAGTATGCTTAACACAATTGCAAATATATGTCCATGTAAAGTGAAATAGATATGTATATGTTTTCATCCAATATATAAAAACAGATTTGTAACTTTGTAACTTCAAATAATGAAGTTCTCAAGCTAATTAAATTTCAGCTGAATATATATATATATAAAAAATTCTGATAAGATAAGGCCGGCCGGAATACTGTTCATTTAAGGTCACCTCCCATTTAGCCACTTGCACAGTATTTTAAATATTTCCAACCGTATAGATGAAAAGAACATCGAAAAATAAGCTAGCATGTCAATTTTCACACAATTTGGGAAAGTGTAGGATCTTCATCTTAATGGGTGAAAAATTATAGAAATCTTACCGGCTCAAAATTTCACCCTTTAAGATGAAGACCCTACATCTTCCCAAATTGTATGAAAATTTACATGCTAGCTTATTTTTCGATGTTCCTTCCATTTGTACGGTTGGATTTTCTTAAAGCACTGTACAAGTGGGCTAAAATGGGGCGACCGCACTTGCACAGTGTTAAGGTCGGCCGCATAGTATCACGACTATATATATATATATTCTACATAGCTTGAAAGTGGAAGGTTTCAAGCATCAAAAGTAGGTCCAGTACCAATTACGCCACTGAAATGAGGGATCACAACCTCACACAAATGAAAGCACAAAGGATATAGAATTGCTTATTTTGACATTCCTCAAAACAATGGACTTGGCCACAACCTTTTCTAATATTACTATAGTCTAAAGAATGGCAAACAAAAAACTAAATTAAAGCTCCCGGTAGCATCTTGTCAACCAAAACCCCAACTTCGCTGGACTAGCTTAACTTCAAGTTTGCCTTATCCATCAACCCTTCCATCCATTCACCTTACCAATCAGAAGAAAATCACCAAGGAGTTTGCTTATTCGAGACATTATAATGTGAATACATGCATTGATGGTCCATAATGACTCCAAATTATACAAGTGCATAGATGTAGCTATCCACAAATATCACCAGTAATTGTAGGAACATCCAACATTGCAATTTTTCCCTTTTCATTATTCATTTTGTTTATTATTTATGTATAACAACTTCAGTTTCTCCTCATATACTATCATCATGCCTATACGAGTAATAAACATCCAATCCTCGCACTTTTCCATCAACATGGACAGGGCATGGAACATCAAGTTGACATCAAGAGAAAAGATAGAACTATTAATCAACGTGGATACGCAGCAGCTCTAATCACCTTGGCTAACATTGACTCAAATCCAAATAACATCAAATTCAACATGCATATAACAACAATCTGACACAGTCAACAAGGAGGATACACAATAGCCTCACAGTAAATTATTGTCTTTGAGGCTGGTAGACAAATGAAACCAAATATTATTAATTGAGTTTCCAATTCTCAACACATTACCATTAATGTAAAATAAAATATAAGATCAGAGGAGATTAAATTTTGCAATATTTTCACAAAATAATACTCATTAAATAATATTTATAAGTATGATGAATAGTAACTAGAAGATGGATATCTCAGAAGGGACACAAAAACTAATCAAGAGTCAAAAGTAGACTAACATACCGGAGGTGTTCCATCACAGAACTCAACAACCCCTCGAGCTATCAGGTTGCCCTGAAAGCAGAAGTTTAACAAAGTGGTGATTTTTATTTCTAAACCAAATTACAACAGAAAATGTAAAAAAAAAAAAAATCTAAATTTAGGACAGTCAGAAAGAAAATACCAAATAAAGTCAGTCAAATCACAGAATCTGAAGGTAAATTAAAGAATTTGTAGAGAAAATTAGGACAAGTCATAAAGAAAATACAGAAAAATGTTGGTTGCAATCCAAATTCACAAGGTATAAATTTCTAGAGTAACTCAAAGAATTTTTTTTTACTAGGTGTAGTAACAAAACCCTGACAACCTGATGATTTAATTGTTCCCTAATCCTATCACAAGTAAAAAAGAAGTATGGGGATTGAATCAATAATAACAAGCATCATAAAACTCAACAGCACCTATGTAGCAGTTAAATGCTCGTGAACAATCAAAAACTACTTGTACATGTGAGTCGCTGAACATTAAAGGATGATATCATTGCACCAAATAAAACCCAGCAAACTTTGCATAAAAAAACCAGCAAGCCATACAAAGAAAAGAACAAACCAGTGCTACAAAGCTCCCGCAGTGTGCAGAGTCTGGGGAAGGGTCGGACCACTTTAATAAAAAAAATATATATTGAAGTGGAGTATTTTGGGAATTACCTAAGCTTAATTATGAGGAAGACATAACAAATATCGACTAGCATACTCATCCAGATCAAGATATAGTTGTTGTCCACGAAGAATAAAACTTATACTTTCCTTGTTTTGCTGTCCTATACAATTTTATCAAAGTAAATTTCCTTACATGGTATATCACTCAATCACAGAAATTCCATCTATTATTTCAATCATAGAGCCTTAGATGCAGAAAAAAAATGATATTTAAGGTGTGCTCCCATTTATGTGTCTCCAACTAGTCAGACAACTTTTACTTCGCCAGTCCTCAAAACCATCTAAGAAAGAAACTAAAAGTCCAGAATCTAAGATTAACTTAACGATTCAAATACATACATGACAGAAAGTAGTTCATGAAACACAAGCCTGTGAGTATACACTTAAAAACTAAATGTTACCTGAGAAAGACCAACTATATTATAGCCCTCCTTAAGTTCTTCCATTTCCTTTACCTGCTAGGCCAATAATGAACTCCAATAGTGGCATGTCAAACTCTGAATGAAATACGTAAGATTAATGGATGTTACCCAGCATGCTATAGCACCTTCTGACAAACAATATTTGTCTGAAAGTAAAATAAAAGGAAGACATATTAGACAATTATTTTATGAAATATACAAGATCGATTGGTCATTCTGTAATAGTGAAATTTAACCTGTTCCTCAAGAGGCATAACCCATGAGTCCCACATTCCATCACCAACTTCTCTAAGGAAAGAAAATAGAAACAATTAGTGAACATGAGAAAATTCAATCTGTGGTATAGAAAATCAAAGCAATAATGCAAAGTACTGTGATATTTCATAACGATGCCAACATTTCAATTGCAAAGCCATACAGTGATTCCTTTCAGCATCTCCAATTCCAAAGAAATTCTTCCTACAACATGTGAAAGTCTAATTGTCTCATGAGTCATAGAAGCTCTAAAGTGTGAATTCACATGTTCCTAAATGATGGGCACCGCAAAAGTAATATTCTATTGGAAAATAGGGACTGAAAGTGCAAGTGGTTGGAACTTAAATTGTTGAAAAGCAACATGAGGATACCTCATAGAACAGTAGCCAAGCAACTAATCTGATGTCCATCAAACAAACCAGTGATACAGGGATCTATAACAATGAGGGAAAATAACCAATTATCACAACTTAGAACCGGTTGAGCACTTATTAAGCATAAGGAATCTATTGGAACATAGGATTTGCTCAAAAAGCTTGAAATGCAACATAGGACACCACAATGGCTTCAGTGACAAAACCCACAAGGCAAAAGCTCAGCTCATACGAACCTAAGAAACGAGAAACCCATCCGTCTCTCTTGCAAACAAGACCCAACAAACAATATCAAGAACCATTCAACCCATATTGATCACAAAGCAAACAAAACAAAGAAATAGCAAGAATTCCGAAACGAGACAACGAAAACAAGCAAACCCTACATGCAAAACCCCGGCGATCCCGACCAGTTGCTCAAAAGCTCGGTGAACTGCTTCACTCCACGATTCTTGCACTGGTCTCCGATTCCTGCTCCGAATATAAGCATCAATTAAGGTTCATCCATATATACATCCGATCACACCGAAGAACTCCAAGAAACGGAGAGGATAAGCAACTAAGTACCATGCAAGACGATAAAGGGGATAGAAAACGAGATTGGAGTAGCGACGGCGAAGACAACGGCGACGACGATGACCGACACCAGAGCACGAGCCATTCTTTCCGGTGATTAGGACTCCTCTCCTTCTCGTGATCGGGGGAGCAAAGGCCCTCGAAGGAATCGCGGAAGGATAGGGATCGTGACGATGATATTCGAGTCTCGGGGGACAGGGCTCGAATCCTGTCACCGCCCGCGCGGTGATCCACTGATTCACTCTTTCTGTTTTAGAGTTTTTAGGGTTCGAAATGGGTAACGGTGAGATTACTCGAAGGTGATCGCATTTGGATTTTCAATTTTCAAAGGTAGTTGGAGCGTGGAACTGGAAGGATCCATTCGTAATCGTGGCCGTTAATTGGATCTCGGGATAGATCATTACGTTTAATGAGTTTACAGTTATATCCCTAAAGCCTTGATAGGGGACCTGTGGCCAATGTTTGTAGAATTTTATAATAGGAAAATTGTTTGGATGCCCCTATAAAAATTTAAAATTGTTTATTTACATTTATAAAAATAATATTTATTTTTATACCCCTCTAAATCTACTCTCTCTTTTTTTTTTATTATATTCCTTGCTATTAGTCATAGTTGGTTATTGTTAGTAGGCCTTAAAATTTTTATATTTAACAGTAGTTAAAACCTAATTTTAGTTAAAAAAAATTACTTAACTACCTGTAAAAATAATAATTTTAAAGTGTTCCTATTTTTTCTTTACCCCTTTTCTCTTGGATATCAATCGGTAAACTTTCTTAGGAAAAAAACCATGATTACCTCTTTATACTGATAGAAACCCCTTCTTCTCTTATCTATTTCCCTTGTCATCAAGAAAAAGAGCAGCCCAACAAGAACAAGAAGACACTTAGATAAACCCCTCATCTCTTAAACAAGGGAACCATGATTACCTCTTTATCCTAGAAACCCCTCTCTCTAGCAAGGAACAATCGGGCCAACAAGAGGCAGAGGGCCAACAAGAAGCTTGCTCCGCTCCTATCATCAATTGGTAAACCCCTCTTCTTTTGGACAGGAACCAAGATTACTTTTTTATCCTGACAAAAACCCCTCTTCCCTTAATTTTTTTCTCTTTTCATCAAGAAGAAGAACGGGCCAATAAGAAGCCGGCTTTGGTAAACCCCACTTCTCTCCGGTAGGGAATCATGATTACCATGGATCAATTACTTGTTCAATTGCTAATCTATGACCTATAAGAAGAGTTTGGAATCGTTGCGATGTTTAGAAAATTATCTTTGAGAAATCCTAACATTTTATTGAATACGGATCTTGAGGTATAATGAAAAAGAAAAAAAAATTGAAGAAACCATCTGTGCTAAATGATAAATCATTATTCATTATCATATGATGGACGACTACTTGAGAAACTTAGACTTATAAAAATTGTTGCACATCGCAAAAATATGTTAAAATATTTTTGAAATACACATATTCCATCATACATAGTACATATGAATATAAAAATTTTGTAATATGTTATTTGTTTGACTTGAGGATTGAATAGAATTCATATGTTGGTGATAATTTTGATCATAATGTGAGAAGTATTTTGGGATCATGGTGTAATCAAGTTATTTGGTAGTATGACTTTATTTTATACTAGGATAATTTCCCTTGTAATAGGTATATATAATGAGTAAAGTGATTTATCGATTCTTATTGACTCCCAATCACAATGATTACCATATGTGTTATGAAATTAAACCTATTTTTGAAGTAAGAGATGTCAATAGTGCACCACCTTGATAAATAATTTCTTTCCAGGTTGTTTAGCATACATAAAGAGGTTATGACATTGTTGTTAATTTTGTATGTCATCTTGGGAAAAGAGGGATTTGTTTGGTAGTTCTAATTTAGTTGGAAGCACAAATAATGAGAGACTAAGAGGTTACGTAATGTAAATTTAGAATCGAGATTATGATATTTGTCAAGAAAATTCCATCAATTATTCCACTTTATTATTTATGATGTGGAAATTAGTTTATTCTTCCCCCTCAAATTCTAATTGATTATTTTCAAAATATTAGGCTATGTTTTATATATATTTGACTCCTAAACATTCGAAAATTCCGTCTAAGAGTTAAATTTTATAATAATAGTGTCATCCTATGATAGCACTCAATTTTACCTATCTTATGGTGATTTATTCCATTTATTTGTATCAATGGAAGCCATAACACTATATATCTTCCTTTGATTATGAACCAATACAAGCATGGCTTTGCTATAGTAAATAATATAGGAGTAAGGATTATTAAGAATAATGTTGATTTGTGAGTATAAAGATTTGTGTTTGAAGTTATTAACATGAATGATTCCATAAAATCAATGACTTGAATGACAGAGAAATGCTTAGTGTTTGAAAAATTGGGGTCCAAATTATTAAAACAATGGAATATAGCGCATATGAATTTATTGTTGACGAACCATAAGAATCGAGATACTAGACGAATTATAAATCAACCAATGTGGTTGATAATGAAAGTTGAAATAACAATCATATGTGAAAAGATACATGTCACAGAATGCAATTAATCCTGTTGCAGATTACACGTGACTTATTAGTTGTTGCAGTTATAAAACAAGATTCACCATTTTCATTTGTTGGATATGATGCCATATACTCTTCTTGTTTATGACATTACAAGAATATATATGAGGGAGAAGAGAAACTTAAACATGTTTTAAGTAATATTCAAAACAGAATTTGCTTAAGTTTGAATGTGTAGATTGCATGTATTAGTGAGGG